>CM056573.1:179562921-179645421 GCA_029721435.1 Gymnothorax reevesii
TTCTTTTCCCTTTCCTTATATTAAGTGGATACCTCAAGTCCCGCCCAATGTGAATGACCGACTCGTGAGTTATGCGTAAATGTGCTCAAATGCGGCCTCTGCTGGTATCTTTGAGTAGTGAAGGCCACCCGCGGTATTCCATCCGCGGTGATCAGCTGCCTCATAGCACACCACAGTCACAACTAAAGCTGCGCCTGCCCAGAGTTCGGGTGGAGGAGGTCCGGTCGCGCATTTGCCCAGTCTGTTGGCTTTGTAAGGAAGTAACGCGACTTAAACTGCTGGTTTGAGAATTGATCTTGAAGATGTTTATTTATTTGCCAGGTCTTTGAGCAGCGCAGACTTCAAAGCAGCATGTCCACCAGGATCTTATCTCAGTCTTTACAGTTTGCATTTATTCAAATGTGGGCGGTTCCTTTGTGGTTTGCGTCAAAAGCTATTGTATTTGTCTAACTTCATAATGTAAAGGTGAATAAAGACAATCTTTGCTTTAACGTTCTGAAATGATGTAAACAGCAGGCAGCTTGGTTTTTTGTTTTTTTAAAGGCTATTTTTTGGGAATTTTTCCTTTATTTGGTAGTTATGCAGTGTAGAGAAACAGGAGGGTTGGGGAGAAGAATGAGGCGAGACATGCAGCAAATGACCCGAGCCGGATTTGAACCCAGGTTGCTGCGGGAAGGGCACAGCCTTTATGGTATGCGCACTTAGACCGATGAGCCACCGGGACGCCCCAGCTTTTGGTTTTGAGGTTTACTGAACACTTTTCCTCGTTAATATCCGTTTATCTGCTCGTTGTCCTCACTTGGCTTACATTTAGCATGACTCCCTGTTCACAGATGAGATTTAATGATTTTTGGCCAGGAACACTCTAGTAATGGGTGTGGCTAGAAAGATTGCATGATCCAGCCCCTCCCCTTTTTAATATTTTGCTAATTCCTCATTCAGCTGTGAAAATCTCAAGCTTGGCAGTTTAATAAGTTAAAAGAATAAGTGCAAAGACTTCATTTTACCCAGCTGGCTTCGCAGAGGGCTCAGTGACCCTGCGCTGGCCCCCGCTTTGTGCCAGTAGATCATGTGTTTGTGTGGTTCTGGACAGTACAGGGCTGTTTATCTTCTCCTTGTGCCACCTTTATCAACCCTGGACCCTGGGTAGGGCAGGAATGTGTTGTTTTTCTGTTCTAGAACTCCATTGCTTCCCATGATCTCTGGTGTTTGTGTCTTAAGCATTAGAATGTTCAGTTAAAAATATTCCCTTCATCAGCTTGATGTGACCTTATTGGTTCCAGTTTCAGTGGTGATTGTTACATCAGGATTAGAATATTCAGCTCCTCACTTTTTTTTTATTTTTTTTATTTTTTTTCCACTTTACCAGTAGAGAGAGTTGAATGGACATTAGAATGTTTGGTTACAGAACACTAGAGAACATTCTCATAGCTCTTTTGTGATGTCAGAAAATGTTTGAGAACATTCTAATCTCTCTATTGTGATGTCACAGGTGAAAGGGCTGATGCCCCTGTGTGTTTGTGTGAAAGGCAGATGCTTCCAGAGTTGGTACAGCTGCTTTGCTGTGCTTGAGCAGGGCTCTCCTCTTTCTGTCTGCATTATAAACCCAAGAGCGCGGGTCTGCAGCTCATTTCTTGTGTGCCAGAGGGCATCTGGCTGATCGAGGCTCACGTCAGACTGACGTTTATGCACCGAACACTGAGGTCCCACCTCCCTCCCTCTCTCGCCTTATCAACTAAGGAAACATCCTTTTTATGGAGGCTTCTGGTGATCGGTATCGGCACTGGATGTCTTGAGCCTCATGAAATTCCTCTGGATGCACAAAGTTTAAATGCTTTAACTTCTGCTGGAGGGAAACACAGGCCTCTCTGAGTAACAGACCTTGGCTGTGTCTCTCGGCCTGTTAAAAAGCTTGTCTCGACCCCCCTCCCCCGCCTGCCCCAACAACCGCGACAATACCAAAGGATATGGTCACTTCCTGTGCCCATACCCAGAGATGAGGTCACTTCCTGCCTTATGCAACTTGATCGGTCTGTGTCGTCTTGTCCATCCCGATTTTTCAGTTTTAAGCTTTATATTTATTTGTTTTTTGTTTGTCTAATGTTTTTCCATTTTTGAGTTTAATTCCTTCAGTCAAAGAAAATATCTACAACTACAGAGTCTTGCATCATATTTTAGAACATCTGCTAGACAAGTTTTATAAAATAGAAGATGACTTGATCATGAAGATACTGCTGCTTGACTTGACAAATTTTTAATAGGTCAGGAATTCACTCGGCTGAAATGGTTGGTTTAAATATTAATCTCAAAGATGCAGCTTTATTTGACTCCATTTTGTGGAGTCAACACACATCATGCTGTTTTCAGTGGTTTTTTTCTTTATGGAAGAATGACCTTTGCTGACACATGCGTAAACATGAGCTCTCTGCTTTGTTCAGTAACCAAAACTAGAGCATAAAAAAATAGTGCTTACGCATTTCTAATTTTTACAGGGCAATTAAAAATGATTGATGAAATCAGGACATTTTCAATAATGTCACTTTCAAAAATCTGAGAAATGTTTTGTTTTAGATGATCAATTCATATTCATTGTGTTATATTGTTCACCGTTACCGTGGTAATTCTGCGGTTTGTCCACCCATTGGGCAGAGTTCTGTATTTGCATCTCTGGCCCAGTGGCAAATCACCACCCTGAGGCCTCATGGTAAATCACTGCTGCGGCTCGGGGGAACATCCCGACTGAGGCCCCTCCGTAAAATTTCTGTTGAAGTCCTCTGACGAAATCACTCCTGAGGCCCTACCCTGCGTCATTGCTCAGGCCCCTCAGATCCTTACTGTGGCCCCATTACTACAGAGGCCCTGCAGTGAATCACTCCAGAGGTCCGTCGGTAAATCACCACCACTGTGGCCTTTAGGTAAATCACCAACACTGTGGCCCTTTGGTAAATCACCACCACTGTGGCCCTTTGGTAAATCACAACTGTAGCTGTGACCTTGAACACAAGTCGGATGTATTTATGCAACCAATAAAATAGTTGCGGCTGCAGAACGAATCCCTGGATGTCATTGAAGTTGAAGCGGAAATCCTGACTGAAGGAGAGGCTGTTTTTGTGTGTGCGCGTTTGTGTGTGTGTGCGTGCGCATTACCGTGCCTGTTGGCAGCAGTTCATTAAACGGTATGTTACAGATGCACAGCTGCATGTAAATGTACAGTATGACTCCTGACACACTCACTGACTCCTCCCAGGAAACCAGCTGACCTGCAGAATCTGGCCCCCGGGACACACCCCCCCTTCATCACGTACAACGGCGAGGTCAAGACCGACGTCAACAAGATCGAGGAGTTCCTGGAGGACGTTCTCAGCCCCCCGAAGTGAGCATCTCATCCTGAACATCACTCCCTCTTACCCGACTAATATACTAATGCACACACACACACACACACACACACACTTCTCATGTCACAACAGACACATCTCTAAACCACAAATCTGTGGGCCCAAAGACCATCACTGCATACAAGTTAATCCACATTGTGAACTACTATGTGTTTGTTTTGTGTGTGACTGTGTGTGCTCGTGTGTGTTTCTTTATCTATGCAGATTTATGTGTACTGGTGGATGTGTGTGTGTGTGTTGCATGTGTGTTTTGCTCTAAGCGCATTTATGTTCACGCCTTTTTCTGGGAGTGTGTGTGTTGGTCTTGAGTGTTTGTGTGCACAGGTACATTTCTGTGGTGTGTGTGTGTGTGTGTGTGTGTGTGTGTGTGTGTGTGCGCGCACACTTGCGTGTTTCTGTGTAGCATTGCGTGTTGGTGTGTACTCGTTTGTGTTGTCCTACTGTGTAACAGCTGTGCTCTGACCTCAGGTATGTGAAGCTGGGAGCCCGACACCCTGAGTCAAACACCGCTGGGATGGACATCTTCGCCAAGTTCTCTGCCTTCATCAAGAACTCAAAACCGGATGCTAACGAGGGTGAGTCTAAACATCCCCCGCTCCCCAAAAAAAGCCCGGGTAAATTGGGTGGGGGGTGTGGTTAAGGCTTGATATATTGTCTTGTTTTTTTATTTATCTTCAATTCAAAAGTATTTGGTCCGGACAAATCCCCCTTGTTGATGGGTGTAGCATACAAGGGTAAACTCATAAAACACTAAGGTTTCCCTGCATTTGGTTTTTGGAGTGTTTTGAGTCCTTACTGCTCCCCCTAGTGGTGTTTTAGGAGGGTGACTCCAAAAGGTAGGGGGCGGGAGGAGTGCTGGGAATTAGGCCTCCGGGTTGAGTTACTCCCTGCTGGGGAGAGAAGAATTCCCGTTGCTCGGCGACGGCGGCGGGATGGCGATCGCCGCCAGTTACGAACACACACAGGGCTTTTGTTTGGCTGGGGGAGAGCAGCCGATTGGCCGATGCCGGTAACTCCTCCCCCTCCTCTTTCCATGTCACCCGCCGTACGGTGCCAGTCCTCGCTGGCGCATGCTAAAGCCAGAACCCGCCAAAAAACAAAGCGGTCGGTGGTCGCCGACACAGAGCGGTAGCGTGACTGCTTGATTGGTGTGTTGCTCAACGCTTGATCCTCTAATATTGCTCGCAAAGCTCCTCTATTGAAGACTCCTCTGTCGCTATTTCACAATCCCTCATACTATCAAATAAATCCGGAAGAAACCGAAACTTGCGCTTTTATAAATGTGTGTGATTGATATATGGGCTGTATGTAATAATAAGAGTAATAATATGCTGCAGAGCAGTCTGTATGTAGACTATTTGCACACTGGTGTGTCTGTGTGTGTGTGTGTGTGTGTGTGTGTGTGTGTGTGTGTGTGTGTGTGTGTGTGTGTGTGTGTGTGTGTGTAAACAAAAAAAAATTCAATTGTTGGGACTGATTATTAATTTTAAAATCCATGAAAGTGAAAATTGTTACTGGCTGGGCGGCAACCGTTAGTTTTTGTTTTGGAAGAGAAACGCTATTCCTGGGCTAAAAATGGTTAATGGTTCCCACTAGCCGTACTGTCATTGTTATTATTACATACAATAGTTCTTTGGCAATACTGTAAATGTAACGGTCATGCCGATAAAGCCAGTTTGAATTGAACTGAATAGGTTAAAAAAGAGCCTACGTCAGACCTGGCACATAGTTCTTGAAGACGTGTGGCTCTGTAGCTCTTGGTTTTTCCCTTCCGTGGTAAAATTTTGATACGAAATGCAGTTATACCGGAATATTCAGATGTAGAACCCCTGTCGCGGCTTTATTATCCCCCGCCACAAAGTGCTTTGGGTTCACTGTGCTAGGCTGCCCTCCTGGGGTATAAAATAGAATTATAGTATTCTACCTCCCATGCAAAGATTTGGGCTCGTGTCTCCAACTCTCCTCCCCATAATGACTACAAATGACGCCTGTATGTATATTAGTGGACCTTTTCCCAGCCTCCCCATTGAAAACGGGGGAATCCCCAAGGCCTCAGCTGTCCTCTTCATTGAAATTGCCAGGGTCGACAATTTTACTCATTATGGAGAAAGGGAAGGGCGTGTCTATGGGGAAGAGAGTTAGTAATTGTTACGCTTACTGCACATGCTCAGAACTTGTATCCTAACAAAGTGAATCTGTTTGACTGCAAGTCATAATTTGATTTGATCCTCGCCAAGCTGTCTTCATTTTGTGTTGTGGTAATATTTTAGCTAGTCAGGCATTATGATTTGTATATTAAGTTTTTATGGAAATTTGAGGATTCAAAGTGCTCTTTCAGCGCTTTACCCGACATATACTAAGAATGGAGGCTGGCTTTCCATCACCAATAATCATAGAAGAAGAATAAGTTGTTGTTTTTTTTTTTTTGTTTTTTGTAATTTTTGTGTTTTAAAAAGTCCACACACCTTGGCAACCAAGGTCTAAGTTGGCTTCCGATTGAATAGAAATGGCAAAAAGTGCCCGAGATTATGGCTTGATTTTTAGACCTTTGACTAAAATCAGTCTTGCGTTCCTCCTCCTGCCAATACTACCTGTACTACTGAGCAGAATATTGAGATATTGTGGCCTGAGACTTGTAGGAGTGGTTGCATAAATAATACGTGTATTACACTTGTACTTTTCCCTCTTGCCTGGGTACATTTATAGGGTGTGTAGGGTGTGGTCTCCAGGCAGTGTGGAGCTCGAACATTTGTCACCTTGACATGTGAGCGATGAATTTACTCAGCAGCTCTTTCGGTGCCAGGAGAGGAGGTGTGTTATGCATTTAGCGCACTGAGGAGCTGACACCAGTGTTTCCGAACCCTGTCCCGGGGGAACCCTGGATGCTGGTGTTTGTTCCAACTAAAACTGCAATCTCAGGATTTTAACAAGCCGTTAGTTTGTTTTGACTGGTTTATTTTCTGTTTAGAGGGACATGAAATTGCAAACACCGTGCTAGCTTCAGAATGTAGAACTGTCATTATCAAGACCTTTTAAATATCCTAAAAAATGAATGTACACTCCCTACCCTACAGCAGGGCTGGTGTGTATACATTTCCTTCACCAGACACCCGGCTGAATGAGTTAAAAGCCTGTATATGCCAACCCTGGCCTAATCATGGATCAGATTACACCTATTGGACATAAGAACAAGTCTTTGCCTGTAAAACATCATAAAAATCACCATCAGGAAAAAGCTTAAGTTATTTGCCATAAATATTTGATTTCACAAAAGCTTTTTTGCTCGAAATTTTCACAAAATACTGGAGTGGATATAATCCATATACATGTTTGGCCATTTCTGCCCCATAGGGATGCGTCACTGCATAGAGACGTTTGTGCTTTGCTTGATTCAGCAGGAAGGCAGCTGCCCCCTTGTGGCCAAGCGTTGAAATGTCATTCTGGAAGAAAAGACTCATTTTGCCGCTATGAAGGGTGGGGTCGGTCGCATTTCAGCTCGGTGAAAACAAAAGATTAATTTAAATCGTGTTCATTAATTAAAAATTCCACGGAAAGTGCAAAAAAAAAAAAAAAAAAAAGCATTTGGAGCACCAGTCCTACTGCTTTCCTTCAAAACAAAGTCACAGTGATTGGTGTAAAAAAACGCCAGTCTGTTGTGTACTAATAGCATCCTTTGATAGAGAATCTTTAGCGTTCTGAGCTGGACCAAGTAGGTCGGTCAGTAAGTTGCACTTTTAGATATTTATTGTGAAATTCCAACCATGTTCTGTGATGTGCCTTACACTTAAAAATATGGCTGAATCAAGATGGCGGCAGGCAGTCCTAGCAAAGTGGGTGTTCCTAACCTGACACACTGGAGAGGCTTGTAGTGTACCTGTTGGTGGTTAACGGCCCAGTGTAGCCCTGATACGATCAGGGCAGCCTTTGCCTGGTCAAATCAACTGTAAGTCGCTTTGTATGATGTGGACTAAATAGCAGTTATCGTGGTAATAATTCCCCCCTCGCCCACAGCCCTGGAGAGAGGTCTACTGAAGATCCTGCAGAAGCTGGACGAATATCTGTGCTCCCCCCTCCCGGATGAGATCGACCACAACAGCATCGAGGACGTCCCGGTCTCCTCCCGGAAGTTTCTGGATGGGGACGAGATGACACTCGCCGACTGCAACCTGCTCCCAAAACTCCACATCGTCAAGGTAACCATTCACTGCGGAATGTAACCGCGCCAGCTCGACTGTGACTGTCGACTGTTAATTTGGACCAGAAACTGCTAACTGTGACTGTATACTGTTTAATTTGTCCTTTGACTGTAAGCTGAGACCTAAATAGGCAGTGACTGTAGAACACACATTTGATCTACAGACAATAAAATTCGACCTAAAACCACTAATTGTGATCACAGACCACATGTGCTGTCCGCAGATGATGAATTGAGACCCAGAACAGTTAATTTTACTGTGGAAAGCACAGGTGATTTGTAGACTTTAACCCCTTTGCGCAGAAGCCAAATCTCGCTATTTATGTGTTACCTCATTTAAGTCTTTATAATTCAAACCTCTCAGAGGGAGGGAAACTGGCTTAAATGAAACAAGATGCTTGTAGAATTTAGAATCCATTGTATTTGATTTCATAATTTTAGCACACAATATGGGCCTCTGACACAAAAAAAAGAAAAATCTTTTTGAAACTTCAGCATTACTAAGAGCAAATCACCGCACTCACGACCAAAACATGCCAAGGTGCCAGAAAACCAAACAACAACTAGTAGAAAGAGTATCTGCTCACTTGGATCAATGCAGCTGTCCTTTAATGAAGAATTAAAAGAAATTTGCATTGATCCAAGTGTGCAGATACTCCTTTTCTACTAGTTGAAACTTCAGCATTGAAATTGTGGAATAAAAATCTATGTTAAAATAATACATTTCTGAGATCATTGACTCCTTTAATCACATGTGTACTTCATCTGCGTGTGATATTCAAAATTATCTACTGTTTATGAGGCAAATAAGATGACTATCCAAGCGGCTCTCCACGCTCTCAAAATTGTGCACAGTCAAATCACTAAATCATATTTTCAACACAAGTTAGCTTTTCACTCATGAAGGTCAATATGACTTAATGATTATAAAGTGGAATTTAGCATGATTCCATCAATGTCAGCACGATGATGGGACTTGGCTCATCTATATTCTACATTGTTTACAAGTACAGCTTCCGCGTGAATATTCAATAACTGTTTTGGGTTTACGACCTATTGGTAGGACAGTGTAACCGCGTGCATTAATAGGGCAGCTGTTGCATGCTGGCGTCTTTGATCTGCTGAGAGGGGCTGAACTGAGATCCAAAACTTCCATCTTAGACCATTGACTACACAGGCAGTCATTAAACAATATACTGACACCTAAAACTGCTAACTGTGACCATAGAACACAGGAAGTCTGTAGGCCATTAAACATTTACCGTGACTTTTTACTGCGTAGGCTATTTGGAGATTATAATCTGGGACCCGTAACCGCCAGCTGACCGTAGAGCACATTGGAGGTCTATACATGATGGCCTTAGACCCTAAACTTTAACTGTGACCTTGGAAAACACTGGGGTCCATTGACTCTGCACTGAGACCCAAAACCACTAACTGCGACCGTAAAACACTCAGGTGGTCTGTAGACTATAACCTGAGACTCGAAACTGCTGCGATCGTAAAACACACAGACTGTCCTTGGATCACAAACAGAGACCCAAAATAGCTAACTGTGTCTGAGGCTGTCCTTTGACCGAGACCATAAGCCACTAGCTATGACCGTAATACACTCGGGCGGTCGGTACACAATAAGCTGAGATTGGAAACTGGTAACGGTGACCCTAGAACACCCAAGAGGTCTTCAGACTATACACTGACACCCAAAAAGGGATAACTGTGACCTCAGGCCACACAGACCGTCAGTCGACCATAACCTGAGACCCAAAACGCTAGCTGTGTCCATAGAACATATTGGAGGTTTGTAGACTGTAAACTGAAACTAAAAACTGCCTACTGACTTTGGAGAATACAGGCAGCCTTTAGACATTGAATTGAGACCCTAAATCTCTGTTGCATTGACCACACAGGGAGTCTGAGACAAAGTGAATAATGGTTTATATAATTATAAACAGACAAGCTTAACCATGGGAACGCACCCGACTATGTTTTCGCATGTTGTATCGGTACACAATTGGGGAGCTGGTCACTAGTTTCAGAATGAGTGGTTTTGTTCAACGATGGTAGCACAAGTCTTGTATGAGTACACTTGAACATATATTGCCAAATGGAGTTCCTGGGTTTGGGTGGGATTGTGGATGCCAAATGTATATGTTTAAGATAAATAGTGCTGGAGTTTGGCAGTTTGTGCCATGAAACCGCGCTACTCGCTGAGTTTCTTGTATTCTTTCACTAAAGATTGTACATCCCTGTGATGGTGTCGGAAATGGGACTCCTTGATTGGTTCTTTTCATCTTTTTTCCCCTCCCCCACTTCCACCTGCAGTTTAAAGGCGACCGGAGGAGAGTCTCTGTGTCGTCATCGTCATATACACCCATAATTCACAGGCTAGGGTAATGCGCTAGCAGAAATAGCAGGTCTGTATTTTGCTTGCAAGTTCTACCATTTTACCCCCTCATGTCTCGTCGTTTATCGCCTGGCTGTAGGTGGTGACGAAGAAGTACCGTGGGTTCGACATCCCCAAGGAAATGACGGGCATCTGGAAGTACCTGGGGAACGCCTACACACGCGAGGAGTTCACCAACACCTGCCCTAGCGACAAGGAAATCGAGATCGCCTACGCGGACGTAGCCAAGAGGCTAGTCAAGTAGTTCCAGCCTCTGGCCATACCTCCTGCTCCCGCCCCTTCCTCTCCAAATCCCACGTTTCCTGTTCCAAGCTCCGCCCCTTACACTCAGTTAGCCCTGGGACCTTAGAGAAACGAATGACACGTATCGTCTCTCAATTCCCCTCCTTCCCCCTCTCTTCCCCATCTCTCTTAATTTGCCCCCCCCCCCTTTCCACATTTAGAAGTGTCAAAATGAGATAACCGTTGCATGAATAATTTTCATTTTCCTCAAGATTTTATGCTGTTAGCGGAAGAACCCTTATCTCCCCCCTTTTATAACTTTCTTTTTGCCGTTTGTATTTGGAGTGGGACAAGAGAAGCAATAAGAAGGAAAAGCTGCCAAGAACGCGCTTTACTGCATATCACGGCTCTACCCACAATGCACCGTGCCTTTTGCTGTTCGGGGATTACCCTCTGCCCGTCTACTGAGGGCTGAGGCTGCAATTTGGGGTAAACCCCCACCCTCCTCCCCCCCTCCAAAGGAAAAAAGCTCGTGTAGACACTCGAGAGAAATGCTTTCAGGAATTTAAAAAGAAAAAAATTCTTGTCACAGTCAAGGACATTTAGATTAAAAAAAAAATGAAAAAGCGTTCATGTCTTTTCCTCGTAGCCTCATCTTCCTCAGTGCTTTCAGAAAAAGTGACGGCAGACATGCGGTTGCCGTGGGAACTGTAAAACCTGGAGTCAGAAGAAAAGAGAACTGGGCCTGAGGAGACTGAGTGCACCAGAGACTTTCCTCCTAGAACCCGGGATCCACTGTCATGTTTGGAACCAAAGTGCTGAACAGCATGATCTGTAGTGACCAGTAATGAAACGTGTGAATTAAGTTAATGGAGGCTAAGGTCAAGCATTGTGCACCATTCCCTCAGTTACAAAGGCTTTGCTGAGTTTAGGATACAAATGTTTTAGCTGATCAGGAAAGTGTAAATGTTTTCACTGGAGGGAAAAAAAGAGCTAAACCAAAAGGTCTAGATTTGGTTTTGGAGGGAGTGTTATACTGTACTGGGGTAGGAGGGGTTGTAATAAAGCGCCTGACTTCCTGTTTTAAGGTGTAGCGACAAACAACCAAAAGATGTAGATCACATTTTCCCACCTGCTCTCTCCGCCCGTCCTTCTCTCTCGCTGACATTTGCATATCCTTCCATCCATGTATTCATCCCCAACTCTCTCCATAATGTGAGTTTCATGTATGAAGGGAATGACATGCTCGAATCACACTCGGCTCAGTGTTAGTTCGTTTCTTCACCGAGCGGAAGGGGTGTTTCTTTGTTTGCCCAGCCTTGCGCGAGTTCTGTGTTTTATTTTTTTTTTTACTTATTTTGTGCTATTTGAACTGTGGACGGGATTTGACTCCCGTGGAACGAGAGGAAATTGAAGCCACGTGCCTTGAAGGCCGCTCAGAGCGCACTGATTGGCAGGCCGGTAACTCTAGCGCACGGGCGGAATTACGCATAAGACGGCTACCAGAGTAGCGGAGTAACCTGAGAGTATCTGATGCTTGGAGTTATTGGCAGTCGTCCACTCCGAGCGGCCTCTCGCCCCATCTCGCTCTACGCCAGAACCAGCCCTCAGATCATCTGAATGTACTCGACTGCAGTTACGTTTAAAAAAGAAAAAAAAAAAGCTATGTGCTTTGTTTAATTTATATAGTTTTTTCCCCTAGTTTAGATTCATTTATACCCCCTCCTCATCGTGTTTTTCTTTTCGCTTCTCAGACATGAGTTTTAATTCGATGTTAAAGAAAAAGAAAAAATAGAAAAACGAATTGTAAATATTTTGTTTTGAGTGTTCACAAGACTATTGACACGTATTATACATCCATTTGATTTGAAAGACGGGAACGAAGAACTTTTTGAGCACCAATGGGTTTTTGTACTAAATTACATGATTAATAACGTCTTCTCTGGCCTCGTTCATCATGCTCTGTTTATTACGTTCACAGCAAAGTTTTCTCTGCCGTTTAAAAAAAAAAGTGTAAATTGCAAACAAACGACACAAGCGATAACTGAAGCATTTCTGTTTGTTTTAGGATTTTGACAGTATTGAAATAAAACTTACTGCTGGTATCTGATGACTCGCTGTGTCCTGTTCGGTAACGGACTCCTGTTCACCGTGGAATTTGTCCACAGTTTCAGCCCCGGTATTTCTCACCCCCATCTCCCCTGCCGAGTGAAGGAATGTGACAGACGGGGGCCTGTGGTTGTGTTTACACCACCTTTCTGGCCGTTTGCGAAGCCTTGGAAAAAGTCTCCGTTCGGTTCAAACTTGGCTCTCACTTCCCGTGATGTTGCGGGTCGCCGGTTGTTTTGGGGAAGCTATTTTTGGGCCAACTTAAGGGGAGCGGTTTTGAAACATCAAAACTCAGCGCGCAACCGCATCCATGAGGAATCCCACAGGGAATATATATAAATTTAATGTTATTTTAGCGAGCTTGAGGACGTTGGCTACCTCTTGTGGTGCCGTCTGAAGTGCGCTCACCGCCACGTGACTGCTTCTCAAAATTAACTGAACTAATTAAAAATCACTAGGCTACTTACCTGAGGGGGAAAAACTGAATAAGGAAAGTGTTTCCTTGTGTGTGAAAGGCATTTTGGTTGACGACGCTGCAAGTAAGTACTAGACAGAGTGGAATTTAGCACTATCCAAATATCAGTTTTTTTTTTTTTTTTTTTTGTCATTAACTTGGACATGTGCATATACACAATCACACTTGTTTTACTGATATGCCATCATTTATTTCTCCGTCTGCTTAGCGTGCTTTTGTTACAATAAAAAAGTGTGGCGTTATGCAGTGTAAACCTGCATCTTTTTTTCCTGCTATTCCCATAAACCGCTGGCAGCTAACAATAAAAATATATATTTTCACTACCTTTCATGTGTGATTATCTTGCATTTCTTGACAGTGATGCGGTTTTGTTACTTCCTTTGTTGCACTAAATTGTTGCAGTAAAATGTCTCTGTTTATCAAATTAAACTCTTGACGGCCAAATAGGCCTGTGTGTTAACATTAATGATGCAAATCCACGTCTAAGAATATCTCCCGGGTTTTCCCCGAACTCGCCACATTTACTGCTGGCACATTTGGTCGGCCAGGAGGTGGCACGAGCTGCTGAGGGGAGCTGGTAGCGGTGGGACAAAAATGTGGCAGGAGTTGGTCCTCCAGGTCCCCGCCCCCCGGACTTGCTCTCTCTCAGCAGGGCTGGCACCTGTGGATCCGTGGTTTTCAACGTCGTTCCTGGGCTCCACCATATATGTTGGTTTTTGTTCCAACCACAGCTACAATTGTGGTATTTTATGAAGTTGTTAATTGTCTTAATTAGGAGCGTTATGTATTGGAATATGTATATTATTATTAATAATAATAATAATAATATTATATGTATATTATTCTCTCTCTCAAGCCACTTATAAGGAACTAGTGAATTACCCGTGGCGAGAATAATCTCGACTGTGCGAGCATTGAGATGGAAATACAGCAGTTACATTTGTAAAGGGCTATGGCACACCCTTATCCCCAAGAGGAAGGGGGGGTTTTGTCTGGCATGGGGGTGGTGGAGTGTCCAAAGTAGAATGGGTTGGTTGGAGCTTACTGGTTAGTTGAGGATTTCTCTGTAGACAACATTGTCTGTGTATGTGCCTTGTTTGTCAGGAAACTATCCATTGACTTTTGACCCCAGTGACCTTGGTTTTTTTGTGACGCCCTACGGTTTGACCTTTGACCCTCGTGACCTTGACCTTTGACGGAACGGACCTCTCGCGGACCTACGTCCACATACCAACTTTCATGAAAATCTGTCCATGGAGATGTGAAAAATTGACCTTTCACCCCAGTGACCTTGACCTTTCAAAAAACTAACCCCTCAAGGACAATTCCAGGGACAACCTACATTGACCCACCAAGTTTGGTGAAGATCCGTTAGAGGACCTCGGAGGAGTAGGGGAACAAACAGACAGACAGACAAACGTTCCTCAAATTATAATATGATGTCCATGCATACCACG
Organism: Gymnothorax reevesii; assembly: GCA_029721435.1. Taxonomy (NCBI): domain Eukaryota; kingdom Metazoa; phylum Chordata; class Actinopteri; order Anguilliformes; family Muraenidae; genus Gymnothorax; species Gymnothorax reevesii. The sequence goes on from CM056573.1 coordinate 179,577,185, forward strand.
GAAAAAAAACCAACATTGGTAACGACGTTTTGACATATCGGGAACAACTGCCTTAAGGGGGAAAGCGATGTAACCAATTAAATTAAAGAATGAATAGGCTCCCAATTGGTGGAAACTAATGGACAAATGGTTACAAAAACTTAGGTTTTTTTTTTTCTTTTAAACAAGCAAATGGCAAGGAATCAATCCATTTTTGTATGTGTGAACTTTTAGATTTCACTTAAGTATTTTGAAATGGCTTAAAACACTTGTGTTCTGCTTCTTAATTTGGGGCTTACAGGTTTTCTCAATATCTAATTTCAGCTGTTTATACTGCTATCACCAGAAATGACCAGCAATATGGGGGGGGGACAACATGTTCAAGGGTCTTTTATTCTTCATGCCGTGTATAATTCACACAACTGGCAAGTACAACGGAGATGAACCTCCCCTGACGCGCATAAAAACTCATCACTTGGCGTCACCAATAGCAGAATTTCCGCTCAGCTAGGCCAAAAGTGTGAAATATTTGAGCGGCGAAGGAAGGCGCGTCCTCTGACCGCGTCTGGCTCCATGTGAATTTATCCTTAACCTTCCTCCGCACAGGAATGTGGCCATAGTGTGGCTCTGTTTGGACAGCTATCAAGCAATGTAGGTGCGGACGTGCCTCAGGCTGGTTCAGTCTGTAATAGGCATGAAATACTACAAACAGGCGAGTGATTAAGGGGTGCAGATTCCCGAAGACACGTGCGTGTGTCAGAACTGAAAATCCATACGTGTGCTGTGGATATTTAGCGGTCGAAAGGGAATGGTAGGTTACATTTACTATCATGTATTGTACAGAGGGCGAATCACAAAATGTGCGATAGAATGTAGTGACATGAATGAATATTTGATAACGTCGCGCTGGAGCTCATGTTTTAGAGCCTTCCGGAATCATTCCACTTATACACCCAAAGATCAAAGGAAACCCCAAGTCATTAAAATAGAGGCCTGATGAGGAAGAAACAGCATCAATAATCACAAGTGCCTCGTACCGATATATCGGTTACACAAACTGAGATTGCCTTACACATCATCACAACACGCTGCACAATGGCTTAACTAATGCTCTCCATTCTGAGGTATTTGTTGGGAATTTTCCGGTGTAGCATAAAAGCAGGACGAGGGCAACATGACCACGCAAGTCCCCTCTATCACCCCTGGATCTCAGCTTTGTAAACAGGCTCGTTTCCTCTCGAGGTGACTGACGGGGCCACACTTCTGTAAACACCCTGCACGTGCACAAATATTTCTGTCAAAATGCTGGTATAAAGCAGTGGTTCTCAAACTTTTATCTGTCACGAGCCCACCCCACGCCAGAAGCCAAATAAAAGTTCATGCCCCCCAGCCCTGCAAAAATTGACTTTTATTTTCATCGATCATAATCAATTTGGCCAGTTAATGAGCTAACGATTCAGGCCATCCAAAATCTTATGAGCGCAATTGTGATAAGAGCAGAAGCCAGTATATTCAGTGGGGTGGGACACCAGGCCCGACGTTGAGAACCACCATGCCATACTTTTCTGAACCCACTACATGTAATTGCAGTGTAAACCGTGAATGAAACTGTTTTTGTCCACTAGGCGGTGCCAGAGATGCATAATGAAATAAATGTGTGGGTCTACTGCGGTATGGGTATACAGTATCTCACAGAAGTGACTACACCCTTCACATTTCGACTATTAATTTAGTATATCTTTTTAAGGGACAACGTTACAGAAATGAAAACTGAATATATTCTAGAGTAGTCATTGCACAATAGGTGTAGCAGTGTAGATTTACTGCACTGTCCAAATAACTGAACAAACCGTCACTATTTCCAAAATGGGTGGCAACAAAAGTGAGTACACCTCACCGTCAACATGCCAAATTGTGTCTATAGTGTCAATATTTAGTGTGACCGCCATTGTTGTCCAGCACTGCCTTGGTTCTCCGAGGCATGGAATTCACCAGAGCTGCACAGGTTGTTGCTGGGATCCTCCACTCCTCCATGTCAACATCACTGAGCTGGTGGATGTTGGACACCTGCTGCTCCTCCACCTTCCTCTTGAGGATGCCCCACCGGTGCTCAATGGGATTCAGGTCTGGAGACATACTTGGCCACACCATCACCTTCAGCTTCTTCAGGAAGGCAGTTGTCATCTTGGAGGTGTGTTTCGGTTCATTATCATGTTGGAAAACAGCCGTGCGGCCCAGTTTCTGAAGGGAGGGCGTCATGTTCTGCTTCAGAATCTCACAGTACATGTTGGATCCATTTTTCCATTAATGAAGTGCAGCTCCCCAGGACCAGAAGCACTCATGCAGCCCCAGACCATGATGCTGTCAGCACCATGTTTGACTGTAGGCAGTACACACTTGTTTTGATACTTCTCACCAGGGCGCCGCCACACATGCTGGACACCATCTGAGCCGAAAAAGTTTATCTTGGTCTCGTCAGACCACAGAACATGGTTCTAGTAGTTCACGTTCTTGGACTGGTTGTCTTCAACAAACTGTTTTCGGGCTTTCTTGTGGGCTAGCTTCAGAAGAGGCTTCCATCTTGGCTGACGGCCATGCAGACCAACTTTGCGCTGAGCATGGCGTATGGTCTGAGCACTGAAAGGCTGTTATCCCACTGCTACAACCTTGTTAGCAATGCTGCCAGCACTCCTGCGTCTGTTTTCTGAAGCCAACTTGTGCACCTGGCACAGAGCACGAGGACTCAACTTCTTCGGTCGACCCTGACGAGGCCTTTTCCGAGCAGAACTCATCTTGGAAAACCGCTGGATAACCTTGGCCACCGTGCTGTAGCTCAGTTTCATGGTTTCACAGATCTTCTTGTAGCTTAGACCATCTTTGTGGAGAGCAACAATTCTCTTTTTCAGATCCTCAGAGAGTTCTTTCCCATGAGGTGCCATGTTGACCATCCAGTGACCAGAATGAGAGCATCGCACCCAAAGCACTACAATTTAACCCTTCAACATGTTACACAACCTCATATGGCCCAGTCAAACAAACAAAAGCATGAACATGATGAACAAGTCGCATTTCATTGCTTGGTTGACCATTATCAATTGGGGTGTGTACTCACTTTTGTTGCCATCCATTTTGGAAATAGTGACTGTTTGTTCAGGTATTTAGACAATGCAGTAAATCTACACTGCTACACATATTGTACCATGACTACTCTAGAATATATAGAAGTTTCACTTCTGTAGCATTGTCCCTTGAAAAGATATAATAAATTAATCGACAAAATTTGAGGGGTGTACTCACTTTTGTGAGATACTGTAGGTCGTTTGGACCCCGTACTAATTGGACAATAACTGAATCAACCCAGTTCTGATTTGACCCTAGACCATTTGCACCCAAACCAGTTGAACCCCTGATCATTTGGAACCCAGACCCTACCCAGTTGGACTCTGGACCCTAACCCGAACCCAACTGGCCTGGGGCCTAACTGGTCTTTGGTCCAACTTGTCTGGGGTCGTAATGGATAGGGTCAGGGGTCCAGCTGGACAGGGTTCAACTTGTATAGGTCGAATAGGTGCAGGGCCCAAATGAGCCGTTCCCCTGCGATTTTAGCATGACAAGTCGATTGCGAGTGAAAAGAAGCATCATTCTGCTGGTGACGACCCGAGAATGCGGTTGTCCATCATTCAGTCACGTTACAAATTGGATGGGACACAAAATGTCTTGAATGAGGCCCACAAGTAGGCTCCTAAATATGTAGGTGGCGTGATGAATTTGGTTTTCTGTCTCTTTCCGCGAATATTCTCAAAGAAGACACTGTCTTCTAAATGCTGTCGAGAGACAATGCTGTATTCAGCTGCCATTGTTTTGGAGCGATTCACGATTCGTATCTGCAGAGACAGAAAAAACAGGCCACAATATTGAGAACGGATGATTTCGCAAGGTATTTCTTTTAAGTCTCTCGGGGCGATTAAAGGATCGCGTTTCATTCGCAGCCGAACGCATTCCCATTGCGAGAGTGATTGCTAAATCTTTCCTGGTAACTCATTCCTCCGATCCGAGCTCGGAGGAAATTCAACCAGACATAGACAGCTGAGTGATGAATAGAATTTCTCCCTCCTTTTTTTTCTCCGGCTATTGCCCTCCCACACGCGCTCATTATGGGCACGGCGAGCGCATTATTCCAATTGGATAATGAGGGTGAAAACAGCCCTGATTGCTTTGCGTCTCAAACGGTCAGCCTCGTCTCTGCATCGTATTAGTGTCGGTCGCTCTTAAGAGATCTGCTTTTGCTCTGCGCAACAGACTTGGCCAATCGCCGGCTTGGAGTGATTTTTTATTTTAATTTTTTTCCCCAGCACGAAGGGCAGATAGCCGCTCCCAGCTTTCAGTATAACCTTTAAATTTCTAAACTATGTCGTGCTCAGATCTTGGAGTCACTTGTGTACTTTACTAAGAATGCATAGTGTATTTTGCACAGATGACGGTGACACTTTAGTTCGTCAGTGTTTTCGTGCTCATTGGCATAATGCTATGTGACGCGCTTCGGAGCGGAGAGATGATAGTCATGCAGTCTAATTGGAAAACCTGGCAAGACTCATTTTATGACTTCCATGAAATCGTTCGAACAGTCCAAAATGACTTACAGGGTTGCCTTTGAAGGATGGTGGGGCATCTTTAATCCACACACGCTCATACGCACAATCATGCACACGAAACGTGTAACAAAAGGGCTGTCGCTCTTGGCGAATTGAAAACCACTGCAGCTCATTGAGCTTTAGCTTTACAATAAGATTAAATTGAGGCCGTTTCTGGGTCCAAGGCTGGGTGAGCTGTCCAGGGTGTGTTCCTACATTTAGCCCTTGGTCAGTTGGGATAGACTCCAGCTCCCGCTCGACCCTGATGAGGAAGAAGCCACAAGCAATGGATGGATGGATGGATGGCACTGGGTTTGATTGCTGGCTGACTGGATTCTTTTTGTGGAGTTCGCATATTTTCTCCATGTTCACTTGGGTTTCCCCTGAATTACTCTGGTCTCTTCCTGTTCCAAAAGAAATGCTACGTAGGGACTTTGCACACCTGGAGGTAGTATCCAAGCACTGTTTTGTGGCTGCCCACTGCTTTCAAGACTCCAGAATGAGTTGACTGAGGAGGAAAAGTCACATATGGGGATGAATAAATCAAATCCTGCGTCATCTATGAGAAAAATAATTTTAAAAAGCACTCCATCCCACAACAATCTCATTTGCCTTTCATATCACACTGGAAAAGCGCCTATGGCTAACTGCCGGGCCAGGGGGATATCAACACTGTTAACCAGTATGGGTGCAAACTTTGATTCCAGCAATTGCAGTTACACATAAGATTTCGCGTAGGAATATTTAGAACAGGGCTCCTCAAATCACGGTCCTCAAGGGCTGAGGGCAGATGGTTTTCCTACCTCAGGCGTCATTATAGACTGACCTATCAGTGGCATTAATCGTTAACTTAATGGCCTGGAAGGAGAGAAAACCAGGGATGGATACGAGGGCCAGACTTGGGGAGCCCTGTCCCATAGTTTTTGCTGAAGACCATGTTTATTAGAATCAGTAAGTGACAGCTTAGAACTGCAAGGTTATGCCCGTTCCAGTCCCTTTCGCTGATGAGGCTGAGTCCCCCTCCACCGGGCCCTACACTACACACTTCGGCAGCGTGAAAACTATTCGCTGCTGCCTCTTCATATTGAGAATCAGGGGGAATAAGGACATCAGACATGCAAGTCTAACGGTGGATTTACACCGGTCCGGTGCGTCAACTGGCGCCTACGCCTCCCATTCATTTTCTATGGAGAGCGTCGAGGGCGTCCGAAGCAGTGGCGCAATGCATGATGGGAGCGGCGCGTCGAAGAAGCTGGGATATCCCAGGTTTATGGTAATGAATCCGGTAAACGCAACGCGTTTATATTCAATATCCAATCACGGGATAGCAGACGGTGTGTACATTGTCTTCATGGCCACGTGCCCCCGAAATAATAGTTCCGCTTCTCTCAAGTTACCCGTAAGATATAAGAAGAAAACTATAGTTTCGTCTTTTTCGATCTTATTAGAAGGTTCCCTGCCAAATTACGTGACAATGACTAAGAAACAGCACGAGGATGAAGGTGGCAGAGATTGTTTGCGTCTCCGGTAAGTTTTTCGTTTTCTCTAAAAATTAAATAAATCCTCTGATACGCAGCTCAATGCTGCCAGGGGAGGGCCGCATAATTACTTTTATATTTGAGAGATATGCGCCGCGTAGGAAGGCTTCATATCATTCGGAAGCATTAAAACTCATCATTTTAATTACCCACGCCCGACAAGGGGGCGTGGGTACACAGTTTAGCACCGTCTCTCTCTCTCTCTCTGTCTGTGTGTGTGTGTGTGTGTGTGTGTCTGTCTGTCTGTCTGCGCGACAGCTCGGCCACCACTGAAGCTAGGGTGACCAAACTTTGTGGGGGAGATGATCCTAGGGGTACCCTGTCCAAATTTGTATGTTGAGGTCAAAAGGTCAAAGGTTAAGGTCAACAAGAGGCGTGGGTTAGCATCTCCCTAGAGTGCACATCATTGTTACGACCCCTGTCGTACATTTGTGAATCTGCGCTTGAAATCTGTTATCTTTTTTTTTGGTTCGCTTAGGTCTGATACTTCCGTTTCCGGTTTACCCCTTTAAAAGGCGCGGTCTAGTGTCAACCGCGGAGACTAGCTCTTCCGAACTATTAATTGCGTTAACGTCCTGTGAGATTAATTGTTTCTGCCTTCTTTGACTCGGATTGCCTCTGGATTTACGATTCTTGCCGTTCCCTTTAATTGGTTTGTTTGAATTGTGGTGGCTGACCCTTGGCTTGTCCCATTAGACTAGAATTCTAGCCCTTGCGTTTTGGTTTGGTTGCTTGGTGAATTCCCGGTGTTTTGACCTCGGCTTCTGTATCTGACTATCCCTCTCGTCTTGCCCTTTCCGGTACGCTGTTAGGTCTACTCTGGTTAGTCAGCGTGCTCCCAGCTGGATCTCACAGTCCTTCCATCGGGGCACTTCTTTGTTGTTTTGCTTTGTTATTTTTCCTTTATTATTTTTTAAGGTGATTCTGGGCGGAAACTTGTTTCCAGAGGGGGTACACTATTCGTTCCCTCAGTCCTTATTTGCGGACTGGGAGTTCGGGAGTTAAGTGTTTAAAAGCCGCCCTGAGCCCGGCGAACCTTCGAAGATTAGCCATAGGAATAGTTTAGCTTTGGTTAGGCAGATAGGGACCAGAGTAACTGAGCAGCGTACTATTCGTGCCTTTTACAGTAAATTGAAATTGAAATTGCATTTTCTATTAGACACACTTGCAGTCCCTACCCCAATCAAAATACGAGCAGGGACATGCAATAGTAGGTTGAATTAGTATCATTAGTGGTGTCCACTTATTTTTTCCTACATTACATTGGACTGTACTTACTTCAGAGTAGCATCTGTCAAACATGTTCCATCTGTCAAACTCTCACTATTAGGGTTAGGGATAAGGTTAAAGTTTAGCTTATGTTTAGGTTCGAGTCTAGGTGAAGGGTTAGGGGTTAAAGTTAAGGTTGGGGTTAAGGAAAACAGAAGACTCGCTTAAACCAAAGCCGTTTAACAGAAATGAAATGATGTCATGTCAGTTTGGCGGAGGGAACTAAGTGATGACCCCTAAAAATGCAGCCTTCAAAGGCTGCAGCCTACGCTTTGAGATGCACCCTAAGTATCCTGATATCGAGGGGTGCAGTACAGTGGGGTAGGGTGTGATTCAGGATAATTCCAAGCAGATTGAAGCTAGGATTTCTGGGCCTAATGAAAGAAATACTGCACTGTGCCTCCCGCCATCCAACTGAATTTTTTCTGGGCCCATAATGGGCTGATGGGGGGCAGAATTCTTAGCTTTGCCCCCGCGTCTGTACTCTGGTATCTCTCTATAGGATCAGGATGAATCCGCGCTTATTGCTTTTGTTTCGAAGAAGGACTGGAAGGCGGGAGTTCGACCAAAAAAAACTAACAACCAGCTATTATTTCTCTGCGCCCAGTCTGGAACCGATATATATATATATATATATATATATATATATATATATATATATATATATATATATATATATAGGCTATATATATATATATATATATATATATATATATATATATATATATATATATATATATATATATAGAGAGAGAGAGAGAGAGAGAGAGAGAGTTTTTTTTTTAACCAAGAAATGTTAATAGATTTCTGTCGTGCCTCGCTATACGAAACGCGGTATTTGCCATCTCCTGTTAGGGTGCAGGTTTGAGTGTTTAAAAACTAACCTGCTGCTCACACGCATCGGCCAACGCGAGTCGGGGGAGAAGGCGTTTCTGGCACTGCGGACGCGTAGTATGTTGTTCTTGGACGACGCCCGGCCGAAAAAAAAATCCCTCTTGACTCCAGCGCTGTACGTATCCGGCTCCTTAATGCCTTCCATGCCGTTTATCAGGTCCTCACATCTTCAACAGGCGCTTGTTCTATTCAGAAATATGTTGGCATCCAACACGTCCTTAGAAAAACGCGCCGTCTGTGACTTGTTAGCATAGCGCCGGGGGCCTGGCATGTTGATCTCTCCAACAAGGTGTTTCTGCAGACTCTCTTATTTGAGGGTGTTTTAAAATACATCGCGGTGTTCTTGTTTAAAATAAAGGTCTATTTTTTAGTCCTGGGAAATGAACAGTAGTTCTTTGGTGCCCATATTTTCACTACCAGCCTAATCAGCACCAAAAGTATTTTGAATAAGAGCGTAACGATTGTGTAGACCCATTCATTCGTTTTTCACCACATTGTCTTTTATTTCCCGAAATCTGCAATAGGGTTCAGCAGACATCATCTGCGTCGATGGTGGTTAAACATTTAATTCTCAAAGCAGGGGATAAAAGAAAAAGACCATCATCTCTGCCTTTTTGAATGCGCCCATGCATCTGAATTGGCCAAAGTGAGGGGGTTGGAGCAGATTACTGAAGACCCGCAGTTGGAGGACCGAAGGGGCGGATGCCTGTGTGTTCTCACTGCTCATAGATGCTCATCCACGCGTGTAGCCGAATGCCTACTGCGGTCAAGCTATCACCAGTTCGCAAAACGACGGTCAAACTATCACCGCTAAAATTTTGATGCGCAATTACAGCGGATAGCGCGGTACTTTGGTCACGTGATACAAATGCTGTCAAAATTCGGCTTGCTGAGAGAAAAACCGAGGCTTATTCAACGAAAGAATGCGTATATTTTATTCATAAAAAAAATCGTCAACAACTTCCATCATGTAGTTTGAAAATGACTTTTCTTTTTCTTTTTTCAATAAATAGTTCACATTTTGTGCAGATTGAAATGTGAGATTTTGGCGAGCTGCTGTGAATCCAGATGACAAATAATTGCTTGTAACTGTAATAATGTTTTACTTAAAGCAAATGGTTAGAGAAAAGTGACACTTGATTATGATAGAAGAGGGATCCTCCTATAAGCCCACCAAATATTAAGAGATTCTGTGGTGGATATTTTTAATAAATGGCCATCAAAGTCGATACTGTGCAATGTGGGATTGCAGAAAATTGGATGGGGGCGTCATCCTTAAGGGCCTCTATTTCCTGCAAATCAAATAGTTAGAAAAAAGTAACACTTGGTTATGATAGAAAAGGGATCCTACTATAAGCCCATCAAATATGAAAAGATTCTGTGGTGGAAATTGTTAATAAATGGCCATCAAAGTTGATACTGTGCAATGTGGGATTGCAGAAAATTGGATGGGGACGTCATACTTGCGGACCTATATTTCCTGCAAATCAAATAGTTAGAAAAAGGTAACACTTGATTATGATAGAAGAGAGATCCTCCTATAAGCCCACCAAATATGAACAGATTCTGTGGTGGAAAGTTTTAATAAATGGCCTTCAAAGTTGATACTGTGCAATGTGTGAATGCAGAAAATTGGATGGGGGTGTCATACTTGAGGACCTCTATTTCCTGCAAATCAAATAGTTAGAAAAAAGTTACACTTGATTATGATAGTGGAGGGATCCAACTATAAGCCCACCAAATATGAACAGATTCTGTGGTGGAAATTTTTAATAAATGGCCTTCAAAGTTGATACTGTGAAATGTGGGAATGCAGAAAATTGGATGGGGGCGTCATACTTGAGGACCTATATTTCCTGCAAATCAAATAGTTAGAAAAAAGTAACACTTGATTATGATAGAAGGGGGTATCCTACTATAAGCCCACCAAATATAAACAGATTCTGTGGTGGAAATTTTTAATAAATGGCCTTCAAAGTTGATACTGTGCAATGTGGGAATGCAGAAAATTGGATGGGGGCGTCATACTTGAGGACCTATATTTCCTGCAAATCAAATAGTGAGAAAAAAGTAACACTTGATTATGATAGAAGGGGGTATCCTACTATAAGCCCACCAAATATAAACAGATTCTGTGGTGGAAATTTTTAATAAATGGCCTTCAAAGTTGATACTGTGCAATGTGGGAATGCAGAAAATTGGATGGGGGCGTCATACTTGCGGACCTATATTTCCTGCAAATCAAATAGTAAGAAAAAAGTAACACTTGATTATGATAGAAGAGGGATCCTACTATAAGCCCACCAAATATAAACAGATTCTGTGGTGGAAATTTTTAATAAATGGCCTTCAAAGTTGATACTGTGCAATGTGGGAATGCAGAAAATTGGATGGGGGCGTCATACTTGAGGACCTCTATTTCCTGCAACTCAAATAGTTAGAAAAAAGTAACACTTGATTATGATAGCACAGGGATCCTACTATAAGCCCACCAAATATAAACAGATTCTGTGGTGGAAATTTTTAATAAATGGCCTTCAAAGTTGATACTGTGCAATGGGTGAATGCAGAAAATTGGATAGGGGCGTCATACTTGTGGACCTCTATTTCCTGTAAATCAAATAGTTAGAAAAAAGTAACACTTGATTATGATAGCAGAGGGATCCTACTATAAGCCCACCAAATATAAACAGATTCTGTGGTGGAAATTTTAAATAAATGGCCTTCAAAATTGATACTGTGCAATGTGGGAATGCAGAAAATTGGATGGGGGCGTCATACTTGAGGACCTCTATTTCCTGCAACTCAAATAGTTAGAAAAAAGTTACACTTGATTATGATAGTAGAGAGATCCTGCTATAAGCACACCAAATATGAACAGATTCTGTGGTGGAAATTTTTAATAAATGGCCTTCAAAGTTGATACTGTGCAATGTGTGAATGCAGAAAATTGGATGGGGGCGTCATACTTGAGGACCTCTATTTCCGGCAAATCAAATAGTTAGAAGAAAGTAACACTTGATTATGATAGCAAAGGGATCCTACTATAAGCCCACCAAATATAAACAGATTCTGTGGTGGAAATTTTTAATAAATGGCCTTCAAAGTTGATACTGTGCAATGGGTGAATGCAGAAAATTGGATAGGGGCGTCATACTTGTGGACCTCTATTTCCTGTAAATCAAATAGTTAGAAAAAAGTAACACTTGATTATGATAGCAAAGGGATCCTACTATAAGCCCACCAAATATAAACAGATTCTGTGGTGGAAATTTTAAATAAATGGCCTTCAAAGTTGATACTGTGCAATGTGGGAATGCAGAAAATTGGATGGGGGCGTCATACTTGAGGACCTCTATATCCTGCAACTCAAATAGTTAGAAAAAAGTTACACTTGATTATGATAGTAGAGAGATCCTGCTATAAGCACACCAAATATGAACAGATTCTGTGGTGGAAATTTTTAATAAATGGCCTTCAAAGTTGATACTGTGCAATGTGTGAATGCAGAAAATTGGATGGGGGCGTCATACTTGAGGACCTCTATTTCCGGCAAATCAAATAGTTAGAAGAAAGTAACACTTGATTATGATAGCAAAGGGATCCTACTATAAGCCCACCAAATATAAACAGATTCTGTGGTGGAAATTTTTAATAAATGGCCTTCAAAATTGATACTGTGCAATGTGTGAATGCAGAAAATTGGATGGGGGTGTCATACTTGAGGACCTCTATTTCCTGCAAATCAAATAGTTAGAAAAAAGTTACACTTGATTATGATAGTAGAGGGATCCTACTATAAGCCCACCAAATATGAAAAGATTCTGTGGTGGAAATTTTTAATAAATGGCCTTCAAAGTTGATACTGTGAAATGTGGGAATGCAGAAAAATGGATGGGGGCGTCATACTTGCGGACCTATATTTCCTGCAAATCAAATAGTTAGAAAAAAGTAACACTTGATTATGATAGTAGAGCGATTCTACTATAAGCCCACCAAATATGAAAAGATTCTGTGGTGGAAATTTTTAATAAATGGCCTTCAAAATTGATACTGTGCAATGTGTGAATGCAGAAAATTGGATGGGGGTGTCATACTTGAGGACCTCTATTTCCTGCAAATCAAATAGTTAGAAAAAAGTTACACTTGATTATGATAGTAGAGGGATCTTGCTATAAGCCCACCAAATATGAAAAGATTCTGTGGTGGAAATTTTTAATAAATGGCCTGCAAAGTTGATACTGTGCAATGTGGGAATGCAGAAAATTGGATGGGGGCGTCATACTTGAGGACCTCTATTTCCTGCAAATCAAATAGTTAGAAAAAAGTAACACTTGATTTTGATAGTAGAGGGATCCTGCTATAAGCCCACCAAATATGAAAAGATTCTGTGGTGGAATTCTTTAATAAATGGCCTGCAAAATTGATACTTTGCAATGTGGGATTGCAGAAATTTGGATAGGGGCGTCATACTTGCGGACCTATATTTCCTGCAAATCAAATAGTTAGAAAAAGTTAACACTCAATTATGATAGTTGAGGGATCCTACTATAAGCCCATCAAATATGAAAAGATTCTGTGGTGGAAATTGTTAATAAATGGCCATCAAAGTTGATACTGTGCAATGTGGGATTGCAGAAAATTGGATGGGGACGTCATACTTGCGGACCTATATTTCCTGCAAATCAAATAGTTAGAAAAAGGTAACACTTGATTATGATAGAAGAGAGATCCTCCTATAAGCCCACCAAATATGAACAGATTCTGTGGTGGAAATTTTTAATAAATGGCCTTCAAAGTTGATACTGTGCAATGTGGGAATGCAGAAAATTGGATGGGGGCGTCATACTTGCGGACCTCTATTTCCTGCAAATCAAATAGTTAGAGAAAAGTAATATTTGCATGTCATAACATATGTATCTTACTATATGCCATAGAATATCAAGAGATTCTGTTGTGGAATTTTGAAATGAATGCCCATTAAAATTGATACTGTGTAATATGCCAATGCAGACAATTGGATGGGGGGATCATGTTTGAGGGCTGATAATTCCGGCAAATCAAAGTATTTGTCAAAAGTTACCATTCAATAGCATAACTCATCGATCCTATTATAAAATTTTAAAACATGAAAAGATTCCATTGTGGAATTTTAAAATAAATGGCTGTCAAATTTGGGACTGTTTAATGTGTCAATGCAGGCAATTGAATGGGGGGTGCATACTTGAGGGCCTGTAGTTCCTGTGAATGAAGCAGTTTGTAAAAAGTACCTCTTGCTTACTACAGGTTGTAGTATCAACTCACTGAATATGAAAAGAATCGGTGCCAAACTTATTGAATAAATGGCTATCAAATCAGGAACTATTGTAATGTGTGAATGGAGATGACTGATTGGGGTACCATGTTTGAGAGCCTGTAATTCCTGTAAATCAAAACTTATGTGAAAAATAACAATTCCTGACCATGCTACATGCACTGTAATATAAATTGACTGAATATGAAGAGATTCTATGATGGGATTATGAAAAAAATGGGCATCAATGTCGGAACTGTTGCAGTGTGCGAAAAGAGATGATTGAATGTGGGGCCACGTTTCAGGGTCTGTAATTCCTGCAAATACAAAACTTTTAGAAAAATTACAGTTGCTTGCCGCACTACATCCTTTGTATTATTATAAAAACCTGAATATAGAGATTCCAATGTAGAAATATTAAATAAATGGCCATTGAATTTTGTTACTCTTGCAATGTACGCATGTAGACAGTTGAAATGGGGGTGATTTTTGAGGGCCTGTAATTTCTGCAAGGCAAGAAGTTTGTGGAATATAACACCTCCTTTACAAGCTTCATGTATTCTTGTACAAGCACATTGAAAATGAAAAGATTCCATGGCGGAATTATTAAAGAAATGGCAATCAAATTAGCCACTTTGCAGTGTGAGAATGAAGACAATGGAATGGGTGACCATGAATTAAATTGAATGAATGACTGTTTTAGTACCAATAATTTGTCAAAAAGAACTTGCACAGAATATTACTTGTAATAGTTTACGTCAAGTGTCGGCCTAATGTACCGGAAATTTTTGAATCAATGTGCATCACCTGAAGTATTTTGTACTGCCTTGATTGAAAAAAAAAATGCGTTAGCTTGAACTTGCCTTACTCGATCCTGCGGCCCACCGACATTTGATGGTTTTTTTTACAAACACATTTGTAATTGTATGTTTTCATCAAACTATTCATTTGTCTTCTTAGGTGTATTTAACCTCCTAACCTTCCCCTTCACCAGAAATATCCATGTATGGCTTGCAAAACAAAATAACCTTGAGCATATTGTTTAATTTTCACTTATGCAAATTATTTCAAGTTATATAATCTTACAGACCGAATAAGTCAATGATAGAATTAGATATCTCCAACTTAAGTACCTGAACATAAGTGTTTTATTTATTTCAAAATTATTTTCTTGACCTAAACATAAACATGAAAGAAAAGAGATTGGACTAATTTGCTCGCCAAATAAATGGTTAGTTTTTGCGACCATTTGTTCATAATTTCACCAATGAAGAACCCAACACTTCTCCGTTTTGATGTTACTTTTTAAAAATTTTATTATGCTGTATTTTTATGAATTTTAGAGCATGCATGTGAAAATTTTATTGTTCATGGCATTCATGCACAACAGCATAATAAAATTTTTAAAAAGTAACATCAAAACGGAAAAGTGTTGGGTTCTTCATTGGTGAAATTATGAACAAATGGTCGCAAAAACTAACCATTTATTCGGCAAGCAAATTAGTCCAATCTCTTTTCTTTCATGTTTATGTTTAGGTCAAGAAAATAATTTTGAAATAAATAAAACACTTATGTTCAGGTACTTAAGTTGGAGATATCTAATTCTATCATTGACTTATTCGGTCTGTAAGATTATATAACTTGAAATAATTTGCATAAGTGAAAATTAAACAATATGCTCAAGGTTATTTTGTTTTGCAAGCCATACATGGATATTTCTGGTGAAGGGGAAGGTTAGGAGGTTAAATACACCTAAGAAGACAAATGAATAGTTTGATGAAAACATACAATTACAAATGTGTTTGTAAAAAAAACCATCAAATGTCGGTGGGCCGCAGGATCGAGTAAGGCAAGTTCAAGCTAACGCATTTTTTTTTTCAATCAAGGCAGTACAAAATACTTCAGGTGATGCACATTGATTCAAAAATTTCCGGTACATTAGGCCGACACTTGACGTAAACTATTACAAGTAATATTCTGTGCAAGTTCTTTTTGACAAATTATTGGTACTAAAACAGTCATTCATTCAATTTAATTCATGGTCACCCATTCCATTGTCTTCATTCTCACACTGCAAAGTGGCTAATTTGATTGCCATTTCTTTAATAATTCCGCCATGGAATCTTTTCATTTTCAATGTGCTTGTACAAGAATACATGAAGCTTGTAAAGGAGGTGTTATATTCCACAAACTTCTTGACTTGCAGAAATTACAGGCCCTCAAAAATCACCCCCATTTCAACTGTCTACATGCGTACATTGCAAGAGTAACAAAATTCAATGGCCATTTATTTAATATTTCTACATTGGAATCTCTATATTCAGGTTTTTATAATAATACAAAGGATGTAGTGCGGCAAGCAACTGTAATTTTTCTAAAAGTTTTGTATTTGCAGGAATTACAGACCCTGAAACGTGGCCCCACATTCAATCATCTCTTTTCGCACACTGCAACAGTTCCGACATTGATGCCCATTTTTTTCATAATCCCATCATAGAATCTCTTCATATTCAGTCAATTTATATTACAGTGCATGTAGCATGGTCAGGAATTGTTATTTTTCACATAAGTTTTGATTTACAGGAATTACAGGCTCTCAAACATGGTACCCCAATCAGTCATCTCCATTCACACATTACAATAGTTCCTGATTTGATAGCCATTTATTCAATAAGTTTGGCACCGATTCTTTTCATATTCAGTGAGTTGATACTACAACCTGTAGTAAGCAAGAGGTACTTTTTACAAACTGCTTCATTCACAGGAACTACAGGCCCTCAAGTATGCACCCCCCATTCAATTGCCTGCATTGACACATTAAACAGTCCCAAATTTGACAGCCATTTATTTTAAAATTCCACAATGGAATCTTTTCATGTTTTAAAATTTTATAATAGGATCGATGAGTTATGCTATTGAATGGTAACTTTTGACAAATACTTTGATTTGCCGGAATTATCAGCCCTCAAACATGATCCCCCCATCCAATTGTCTGCATTGGCATATTACACAGTATCAATTTTAATGGGCATTCATTTCAAAATTCCACAACAGAATCTCTTGATATTCTATGGCATATAGTAAGATACATATGTTATGACATGCAAATATTACTTTTCTCTAACTATTTGATTTGCAGGAAATAGAGGTCCGCAAGTATGACGCCCCCATCCAATTTTCTGCATTCCCACATTGCACAGTATCAACTTTGAAGGCCATTTATTAAAAATTTCCACCACAGAATCTGTTCATATTTGGTGGGCTTATAGGAGGATCTCTCTTCTATCATAATCAAGTGTTACCTTTTTCTAACAATTTGATTTGCAGGAAATATAGGTCCGCAAGTATGACGTCCCCATCCAATTTTCTGCAATCCCACATTGCACAGTATCAACTTTGATGGCCATTTATTAACAATTTCCGCCACAGAATCTTTTCATATTTGATGGGCTTATAGTAGGATCCCTCAGCTATCATAATTGAGTGTTAACTTTTTCTAACTATTTGATTTGCAGGAAATATAGGTCCGCAAGTATGACGCCCCTATCCAAATTTCTGCAATCCCACATTGCAAAGTATCAATTTTGCAGGCCATTTATTAAAGAATTCCACCACAGAATCTTTTCATATTTGGTGGGCTTATAGCAGGATCCCTCTACTATCAAAATCAAGTGTAACTTTTTTCTAACTATTTGATTTGCAGGAAATAGAGGTCCTCAAGTATGACGCCCCCATCCAATTTTCTGCATTCCCACATTGCACAGTATCAACTTTGCAGGCCATTTATTAAAAATTTCCTCCACAGAATCTTTTCATATTTGGTGGGCTTATAGCAGGATCCCTCTACTATCATAATCAAGTGTTACCTTTTTCTAACTATTTGAGTTGCAGGAAATAGAGGTCCTCAAGTATGACACCCTCATCCAATTTTCTGCATTCACACATTGCACAGTATCAATTTTGAAGGCCATTTATTAAAAATTTCCACCACAGAATCTGTTCATATTTGGTGTGCTTATAGCAGGATTTCTCTACTATCATAATCAAGTGTAACTTTTTTCTAACTATTTGAGTTGCAGGAAATAGAGGTCCTCAAGTATGACGCCCCCATCCAATTTTCTGCATTCCCACATTGCACAGTATCAACTTTGCAGGCCATTTATTAAAAATTTCCACCACAGAATCTGTTTATATTTGGTGGGCTTATAGTAGAATCCCTTTGCTATCATAATCAAGTGTTACTTTCTTCTAACTATTTGATTTGCCGGAAATAGAGGTCCTCAAGAATGACGCCCCCATACAATTTTCTGCATTCACACATTGCACAGTATCAACTTTGAAGGCCATTTATTAAAAATTTCCACCACAGAATCTGTTCATATTTGGTGTGCTTATAGCAGGATTTCTCTACTATCATAATCAAGTGTAACTTTTCTCTAACTATTTGAGTTGCAGGAAATAGAGGTCCTCAAGTATGACGCCCCCATCCAATTTTCTGCATTCACCCATTGCACAGTATCAACTTTGAAGGCCATTTATTAAAAATTTCCACCACAGAATCTGTTTATATTTGGTGGGCTTATAGTAGGATCCCTGTGGTATCATAATCAAGTGTTACTTTTTTCTAACTATTTGAGTTGCAGGAAATAGAGGTCCTCAAGTATGACGCCCCCATCCAATTTTCTGCATTCCCACATTGCACAGTATCAACTTTGAAGGCCATTTATTAAAAATTTCCAGCACAGAATCTGTTTATATTTGGTGGGCTTATAGTAGGATCCCTCTGCTATCATAATCAAGTGTTACTTTTTTCTAACTATTTGATTTGCAGGAAATAGAGGTCACCAAGTATGACGCCCCTATCCAATTTTCTGCAATCCCACATTGTACAGTATCAACTTTG
This sequence comes from Gymnothorax reevesii, assembly GCA_029721435.1. Taxonomy (NCBI): domain Eukaryota; kingdom Metazoa; phylum Chordata; class Actinopteri; order Anguilliformes; family Muraenidae; genus Gymnothorax; species Gymnothorax reevesii. The sequence goes on from CM056573.1 coordinate 179,595,692, forward strand.
CAGGCCATTTATTAAAAATTTCCACCACAGAATCTTTTCATATTTGGTGGGCTTATAGCAGGATCCCTTTACTATCATAATCTAGTGTTACTTTTTTCTAACTATTTGATTTGCAGGAAATATAGGTCCGCAAGTATGACGCCCCCATCCAATTTTCTGCATTCCCACATTTCACAGTATCAACTTTGAAGGCCATTTATTAAAAATTTCCACCACAGAATCTGTTCATATTTGGTGGGCTTATAGTTGGATCCCTCTACTATCATAATCAAGTGTAACTTTTTTCTAACTATTTGATTTGCAGGAAATAGAGGTCCTCAAGTATGACACCCCCATCCAATTTTCTGCATTCACACATTGCACAGTATCAACTTTGAAGGCCATTTATTAAAACTTTCCACCACAGAATCTGTTCATATTTGGTGGGCTTATAGGAGGATCTCTCTTCTATCATAATCAAGTGTTACCTTTTTCTAACTATTTGATTTGCAGGAAATATAGGTCCGCAAGTATGACGTCCCCATCCAATTTTCTGCAATCCCACATTGCACAGTATCAACTTTGATGGCCATTTATTAACAATTTCCACCACAGAATCTTTTCATATTTGATGGGCTTATAGTAGGATCCCTCAGCTATCATAATTGAGTGTTAACTTTTTCTAACTATTTGATTTGCAGGAAATATAGGTCCGCAAGTATGACGCCCCTATCCAAATTTCTGCAATCCCACATTGCAAAGTATCAATTTTGCAGGCCATTTATTAAAGAATTCCACCACAGAATCTTTTCATATTTGGTGGGCTTATAGCAGGATCCCTCTACTATCAAAATCAAGTGTAACTTTTTTCTAACTATTTGATTTGCAGGAAATAGAGGTCCTCAAGTATGACGCCCCCATCCAATTTTCTGCATTCCCACATTGCACAGTATCAACTTTGCAGGCCATTTATTAAAAATTTCCACCACAGAATCTTTTCATATTTGGTGGGCTTATAGCAGGATCCCTCTACTATCATAATCAAGTGTTACCTTTTTCTAACTATTTGAGTTGCAGGAAATAGAGGTCCTCAAGTATGACACCCTCATCCAATTTTCTGCATTCACACATTGCACAGTATCAATTTTGAAGGCCATTTATTAAAAATTTCCACCACAGAATCTGTTCATATTTGGTGTGCTTATAGCAGGATCTCTCTACTATCATAATCAAGTGTAACTTTTTTCTAACTATTTGAGTTGCAGGAAATAGAGGTCCTCAAGTATGACGCCCCCATCCAATTTTCTGCATTCCCACATTGCACAGTATCAACTTTGCAGGCCATTTATTAAAAATTTCCACCACAGAATCTTGTCATATTTGGTGGGCTTATAGTAGGATCGCTCTACTATCATAATCAAGTGTTACTTTTTTCTAACTATTTGATTTGCAGGAAATATAGGTCCGCAAGTATGACGCCCCCATCCAATTTTCTGCATTCCCACATTTCACAGTATCAACTTTGAAGGCCATTTATTAAAAATTTCCACCACAGAATCTTTTCATGTTTGGCGGGCTTATAGTAGGATCCCTCTACTATCATAATCAAGTGTAACTTTTTTCTAACTATTTGATTTGCAGGAAATAGAGGTCCTCAAGTATGACACCCCCATCCAATTTTCTGCATTCACACATTGCACAGTATCAATTTTGAAGGCCATTTATTAAAGATTTCCACCACAGAATCTTTTCATATTTGGTGGGCTTATAGTAAGATCCCTCTACTATCATAATCAAGTGTAACTTTTTTCTAACTATTTGATTTGCAGGAAATATAGGTCCGCAAGTATGACGTCCCCATCCAATTTTCTGCAATCCCACATTGCACAGTATCAACTTTGATGGCCATTTATTAACAATTTCCACCACAGAATCTTTTCATATTTGATGGGCTTATAGTAGGATCCCTCAGCTATCATAATTGAGTGTTAACTTTTTCTAACTATTTGATTTGCAGGAAATATAGGTCCGCAAGTATGACGCCCCTATCCAAATTTCTGCAATCCCACATTGCAAAGTATCAATTTTGCAGGCCATTTATTAAAGAATTCCACCACAGAATCTTTTCATATTTGGTAGGCTTATAGCAGGATCCCTCTACTATCAAAATCAAGTGTAACTTTTTTCTAACTATTTGATTTGCAGGAAATAGAGGTCCTCAAGTATGACGCCCCCATCCAATTTTCTGCATTCCCACATTGCACAGTATCAACTTTGCAGGCCATTTATTAAAAATTTCCACCACAGAATCTTTTCATATTTGGTGGGCTTATAGCAGGATCCCTCTACTATCATAATCAAGTGTTACCTTTTTCTAACTATTTGAGTTGCAGGAAATAGAGGTCCTCAAGTATGACACCCTCATCCAATTTTCTGCATTCACACATTGCACAGTATCAATTTTGAAGGCCATTTATTAAAAATTTCCACCACAGAATCTGTTCATATTTGGTGTGCTTATAGCAGGATCTCTCTACTATCATAATCAAGTGTAACTTTTTTCTAACTATTTGAGTTGCAGGAAATAGAGGTCCTCAAGTATGACGCCCCCATCCAATTTTCTGCATTCCCACATTGCACAGTATCAACTTTGCAGGCCATTTATTAAAAATTTCCACCACAGAATCTTGTCATATTTGGTGGGCTTATAGTAGGATCGCTCTACTATCATAATCAAGTGTTACTTTTTTCTAACTATTTGATTTGCAGGAAATATAGGTCCGCAAGTATGACGCCCCCATCCAATTTTCTGCATTCCCACATTTCACAGTATCAACTTTGAAGGCCATTTATTAAAAATTTCCACCACAGAATCTTTTCATGTTTGGCGGGCTTATAGCAGGATCCCTCTACTATCATAATCAAGTGTAACTTTTTTCTAACTATTTGATTTGCAGGAAATAGAGGTCCTCAAGTATGACACCCCCATCCAATTTTCTGCATTCACACATTGCACAGTATCAATTTTGAAGGCCATTTATTAAAGATTTCCACCACAGAATCTTTTCATATTTGGTGGGCTTATAGTAAGATCCCTCTACTATCATAATCAAGTGTAACTTTTTTCTAACTATTTGATTTGCAGGAAATAGAGGTCCTCAAGTATGACACCCCCATCCAATTTTCTGCATTCACACATTGCAGAGTATCAATTTTGAAGGCCATTTATTAAAACTTTACCCCACAGAATCTGTTTATATTTGGTGGGCTTATAGTAGGATCCCTTTGCTATCATAATCAAGTGTTTCTTTCTTCTAACTATTTGATTTGCCGGAAATAGAGGTCCTCAAGTATGACGCCCCCATCCAATTTCCTGCATTCACACATGGCACAGTATCAACTTTGAAGGCCATTTATTAAAAATTTCCACCACAGAATCTGTTCATATTTGGTGTGCTTATAGCAGGATCTCTCTACTATCATAATCAAGGGTAACTTTTTTCTAACTATTTGAGTTGCAGGAAATAGAGGTCCTCAAGTATGACGCCCCCATCCAATTTTCTGCATTCCCACATTGCACAGTATCAATTTTGAAGGCCATTTATTTAAAATTTCCACCACAGAATCTGTTTATATTTGGTGGGCTTATAGTAGGATCCCTCTGCTATCATAATCAAGTGTTACTTTCTTCTAACTATTTGATTTGCAGGAAATAGAGGTCCACAAGTATGACGCCCCTATCCAATTTTCTGCATTCACCCATTGCACAGTATCAACTTTGAAGGCCATTTATTAAAAATTTCCACCACAGAATCTGTTTATATTTGGTGGGCTTATAGTAGGATCCCTGTGCTATCATAATCAAGTGTAACTTTTTTCTAACTATTTGAGTTGCAGGAAATAGAGGTCCTCAAGTATGACGCCCCCATCCAATTTTCTGCATTCCCACATTGCACAGTATCAACTTTGAAGGCCATTTATTAAAAATTTCCACCACAGAATCTGTTTATATTTGGTGGGCTTATAGTAGGATCCCTGTGGTATCATAATCAAGTGTTACTTTTTTCTAACTATTTGAGTTGCAGGAAATAGAGGTCCTCAAGTATGACGCCCCCATCCAATTTTCTGCATTCCCACATTGCACAGTATCAACTTTGAAGGCCATTTATTAAAAATTTCCAGCACAGAATCTGTTTATATTTGGTGGGCTTATAGTAGGATCCCTCTGCTATCATAATCAAGTGTTACTTTTTTCTAACTATTTGATTTGCAGGAAATAGAGGTCACCAAGTATGACGCCCCTATCCAATTTTCTGCAATCCCACATTGTACAGTATCAACTTTGCAGGCCATTTATTAAAAATTTCCACCACAGAATCTTTTCATATTTGGTGGGCTTATAGCAGGATCCCTTTACTATCATAATCAAGTGTTACTTTTTTCTAACTATTTGATTTGCAGGAAATATAGGTCCGCAAGTATGACGCCCCCATCCAATTTTCTGCATTCCCACATTTCACAGTATCAACTTTGAAGGCCATTTATTAAAAATTTCCACCACAGAATCTGTTCATATTTGGTGGGCTTATAGTTGGATCCCTCTACTATCATAATCAAGTGTAACTTTTTTCTAACTATTTGATTTGCAGGAAATAGAGGTCCTCAAGTATGACACCCCCATCCAATTTTCTGCATTCACACATTGCACAGTATCAACTTTGAAGGCCATTTATTAAAACTTTCCACCACAGAATCTGTTCATATTTGGTTGGCTTATAGGAGGATCTCTCTTCTATCATAATCAAGTGTTACCTTTTTCTAACTATTTGATTTGCAGGAAATATAGGTCCGCAAGTATGACGTCCCCATCCAATTTTCTGCAATCCCACATTGCACAGTATCAACTTTGATGGCCATTTATTAACAATTTCCACCACAGAATCTTTTCATATTTGATGGGCTTATAGTAGGATCCCTTTTCTATCATAACCAAGTGTTACTTTTTTCTAACTATTTGATTTGCAGGAAATAGAGGCCCTTAAGGATGACGCCCCCATCCAATTTTCTGCAATCCCACATTGCACAGTATCGACTTTGATGGCCATTTATTAAAAATATCCACCACAGAATCTCTCAATATTTGGTGGGCTTATAGGAGGATCCCTCTTCTATCATAATCAAGTGTCACTTTTCTCTAACCATTTGCTTTAAGTAAAACATTATTACAGTTACAAGCAATTATTTGTCATCTGGATTCACAGCAGCTCGCCAAAATCTCACATTTCAATCTGCACAAAATGTGAACTATTTATTGAAAAAAGAAAAAGAAAAGTCATTTTCAAACTACATTATGGAAGTTGTTGACGATTTTTTTTATGAATAAAATATACGCATTCTTTCGTTGAATAAGCCTCGGTTTTTCTCTCAGCAAGCCGAATTTTGACAGCATTTGTATCACGTGACCAAAGTACCGCGCTATCCGCTGTAATTGCGCATCAAAATTTTAGCGGTGATAGTTTGACCGTCGTTTTGCGAACTGGTGATAGCTTGACCGCAGTGAATGCCTCGCGGGTGCATTTTCCAGCTCCGCCTCGGATGATCCCACACTGTAGGCTGCGGGGATACCGCAGGTGTTTATAAGACTTAACGGTTATGTGGGCGCTTAGCCTCCACTTCTGCAGTGACGCGCTCCGCCAGGTGTTCCAGTGTCTGTCTTGTTGCTTATTATACCTGACGCAAGTCGGTGAGCTGCGTAGTCGTTATGTGGACAATGCGCACTCCCTTGCGTAAACGCGGGGCGCGACTTCACTTGGTTTCCGCCATAGAAGATTTAGCTGAATATAGCCTGATCTTATGTAACTAATCTCTCACTGTGCACCTCATAATTGTCGGCAATGAAGGAAATGCGGTGTGGAACTCAGACCTTGCATTAGAAACGTAAGCTATACGTGTAGTCCTAGCAGGTGCCTTCGCAATTATCTTTGCGCAATAGCACTTACACGTCTAGCCCTCTTTTAACACAGCAGAGCTCGGTAATTGGCAGGCGCGTTAAAGCCAAACAGAGATTAGACGATGGAAAATGATGGCGAGATGGGACGTCAAATATGGGAGAGAAGCTTCATTTAAAAACGCAGGCATCATATTTGTATTAACCCGAGTGTACCAAGGAAATCCAATCGAGACAGCGGCTCTTATACGAGGGAGAACTGTCAAAACGTGTCTTCTGTGAACATAAAAGGCTTAGGATGAGGTAGAGGTCGGAACTGTGGTTGTCTGGGAATGAGTAGGTTCTTAATGGTGTGAGTTTGTTGCTGAGATTAATAAACCTAGCATCATATTTGGTGAAAGTGTAGATACAAGGCTGGCCATTCGAATTATTTGGTCGATGATGGAAAAAAAATTCAAGTAACATGAACTAATTAATTATATAACGTCAAAAACGCGTGTAAAAAATATGAGAGAACTTAAACAACCGGACCGCGTTTCCCAAAAGCGTAGTTACATAGCCTACTTCTTCCATTCACAGTCAATGGGCCCAACTATTTAAGTTAGCATCTGTGATTTCGGGAAACGCACCCCAGACCAGCAACCTAAATTAGATTAGTCACAAATCCTTGTCACTGATTCATGCCAGTCATAGTAGTTTATTTGGAACAATCAACACAATATTTATTCTCAATGGTTTGCATTGTTTTTTCTGAAAAATGCCAACCAGGCTTGCGAGTGTAAATCCATCTACACATGAAAAGCTCCAACGCAACCATTTTTAGTGTGGATTTCTTTGGAGTATCCTACGCGGAGCACGAGGCTCGTGTGTCAGATCACGGAGACGTCTTAAATGAGCTGGGCGAGGGCGCGGGAGAAGGGTTGGGATACTGCACTTTAATGGGTTAAGACAAACTTGCAATTTGTTAAAATTCTAAGATTGCAGTGAAGGCTGACACAGATTGTCCCTGGACCGAGGGTGGAAACTGCTGTACTTGCGGACGTGGGAAGGGAACGGCTGGTGGGTGCACGGGGTGGGGGTATTTCCCTGTCGTAGCCTTTTTGCGGGCGCAAAAGGGCTGGGGGTCCAGTCTTGCAAAAATTCAGAAGGCAGCTTCGCAGTATGGCCAATTTATCCATTCCCCACGGGGTCAACGGAAACTGAAGCCCTTTATTCCTTGGTTTTATTTAGGCAATGTTAATGACGTTAGTTAACCATGCTCGGTTTTTTTCTCTCCGCAAATTGTTTTGGGTTTTTATTTTTACCTCGCTGATTAAGATGTGGGAAAGTCGGTTTTCCGTCGCGGGTGTGGGATTCTGGATCGTCCGGTCTGCTCCAGGAGGTTTCCGCCTGGTTTCCACGCCTGACACCTTGCAGCGCGACTGTGGCTCGTGTGGCCGGATCCTGGCTTCGCGCTCCGCGGCGTGTTGGTCGGTCTTTGGCGGAGGAGAGAGGGCGTAAAGGTGACTTCCACCATGTCATAACCTAGCAGGACCACACGAGGGCGCTCTTTCACAGTGTTAGAGTGGCGAACTAAGGAGCGCCGACGGTTAAGAATGAAAAAGCAGCGCCTCTTTATTTGTCGCCTCTCATCCTGTCACCAACCTTGACATGACGTTTGATCTGAAGCGACTGATGTAAAACTTAAGTGTTTTTCCTGGGTTTTGAGTTTTAGTGTCTGACCAGTATGGAAACACATTCAGTGCATATGTCTGTACCCGGCCTCACACCTTGAAACAGCTATGGCTGGGTCACTTAAACTCTAGACCGGCCGTGAAACAGGGCATTTTTAAACAGGTCGACTGAGACTGCAGAATTTCATGCTTTGCCCAGTAAACTGGTGACTACATGTGATGTGCTCAGTCCACTGCTAATCATGTGGAAACTGCAGAATGCTGGTTGAGTTATGGTACGTCATGTCGGCGTGCTTCAAAATGGAGGATGAAGATGCCATTGTGATAAGGAGGAGTTTTATGTTCAAGCTGAATACCTTGAAAGGGAAAGCCCTAATATTTAAAAATAGCACATATAAATGGTGGAGGTTGATCGAGGGTGGGGGTGGGGGGGTGGGGGGGGAGAGAAATCAATAACTGCACCTCTACCTTGCAGACAATGCGTAGCCCATCAACTTCTCTGGAAGTGTTCTACGCTAATAGCCTTTAAAAACTTCCATTAGCGTGTGTGCGTATGTATTAAGTAAATAACAGCAGACTTGGGGTAATTTAACCATTAATAACATAGTACCTGTTACCTATCGCGCTTTGACAGTTTGTAGGCTGAGTCCCAGACTGGCAGAAGGGAGATGATTATATTCCTTTCTCCTCTGTCACTTTAGCTTGGCTCCCTCTTTCCTGCAGTCTGCTGATAATCATTAAACGTGTGTTGGCAGGTGCAAAATTCTCGTGAAGAATAATTTGGCTTAGAACGTGCCACTCCTTCACACACACACACACACACACACACTTGTATGTGCTCATGCCCAAATGGGCACATGATACACAGGCACAGTCACGCACAGAAATAATTTAATGTTTGAAGAGCTGCACCACTGATACTGTATCAGGTGGGTATTATGGGCTTTGCGGTTAGCTGGACCTGCTCAGGTGTTTTGGATCGAACAGGTAAATGGAGAACGCCACAGCGGGTTAGCACTGTTGGAGCGATGTTTCCATTTTTGGTTAATGCTGGGGGTCACCTGAAGGGGGTGGAGGTGGTTTGAAAAACTGTATGTGTGTGTGTGTGTGTGTGCGTGCGTGTTGGGGGATTAAGCAGTGGTTTGGTCTTTGGGGTGGTTTAGGGTGATTGGGGGATCAGTGTGTCGGGACCCCCTGACCCCCTCTCCTGTCTAGTATGCCCCCGTGGACGCACCGGTCCACATAAGAACCTGAAAACTGGTGTATTTGTGTGTGTGTGTGTGTGTGTGTGTGTGCGCGTGTGTGTGATGCTGGGTGCTGTGTGGCTGTGGAGTGTGTGAGGGTTAATCCGGCCCTTGATTTTTGTTCTCTCACCGGGAGACAGCTCCACCCTCAGGGGACAGGCGTGTTTGTGCCAGAATTTCCGCGGAATCTCCCCAGATTCCTCCAAAACGGTACAGTTGGAATGCCAGAATTGTTTTGGAATTATTCACCTCGTTCCGCAGAATAAAGCTTTGATCTGCCAAGCATTTCTTTTGCACCTGTGTGTGACACGCTGATGGTGTTCCGGCTATGATATGCTTGGAGTCAGGGCTTTCTGAGGCCCAGCCAGTGTGGCCCGATGTTCAGTACTTTATCATGACATACAGTGCTTTATCGTGACATTCATGTCTGCGGTCTTCCCTCTGTTGGAGTCCATCCACTCTCTTACCTGCATTACATCTCAGTATTTAACTGCGGCTCTCGTGCAGAGTGACTGCGCTCAGTGCCTTTATTGTCCACCGGATGTTCGCCCAAGCGCTCCAGGTTAAGCACTTTACTCAAGATTATGTGTGTGTAATAACTGCAACTTCGCGGGGGATGGAACCGTCGACTGCGTAAAAACTGTGGACCACATCACTCTCAGGTCAGCCGTTGGCTTCCCTCAGGCGAGATGAAAATGATTTTGGCGAATGGAGGCACAGTTTTTCGGATGCTGCCACGTTAGGTGATTTGGAGACAGAGACCTCACGGCTCTGCCCTCCAATCCGAGTCATTGGCTGATTGCGTGAGATGCAGTGATGTAAACCAATCCTGATTTGCCTACAAACATTCCTCTGCTGTCTGAAAAGCAGTGTATGTTCACACAAGAGTGGTGATGAGATGACGCAAAGATGTATACTGGGAGTAACGTTTTTTGGAGGGTATAGCGATTGACTTTTAAGATTTGTATTGAAATAGCTTTTGACTCGAATGGAGAATGGCCATGCAGGAAATAAGCTTTTAAATGTGAGCCCTACTCCAAAAAGTGCAATCGAAATAAGATTGGAACCATCTATAAAATCACCATCTGACTTCTCAATTCAATCCTAGGGTATGGTGAGTCTAGATATGTCCCTCATCCAGCGTCCAACGTCCTGCAGCTCATCCCTGAGGGATGTCACGGTTCGTCTTTAAAAATTTCACCCTTTAACGGAGTAAAACTATTGAATTGACTGTTATGCCTCAGGACCTGCCGAATCCTCATCTGAATAACCTTCCTACCTGGACCCCAGGTGCGTTAGGTAGGGCCGGGGAGAGTTTGTGTTCGGCAGGCAGGTAGGTTTGCATCATCTTCAGTCGTGCTGGTGTTTGTCCAGTCAGGTGATACTAACCCATTTTCACTTCCAGACATCATGTATTAATGTTTGAGCAGCTGCCCTGGACGTCACTATATGGCCAAAAAGGAGTCATTTTGCCTCAGTTTTGGACGCCATAGGCGTCCTCACAGATTTCAACGCTAAGCTATCAGTGTCAATATTTTACAATAACGGTAAACATTCAATAAACCTATTTTCAGGTGCAAATTTTCATATATTGACATTTAGGCCTCACTGTAAGGCAAAAAAAAAAAAGTCTGTATCCTCATCTCAGACCAGGAGCGCGTTTCCCAAAAGCATAGTTGCTAACTAAGTTAGCAACTTACATAGTTCGTCCATTCACAGTCAATGAGCCCAACTACGTAAGTTAGCATCTGTGATTTTGGGAAACGCACCCCAGAGCAAGAAATGATGTTTCACTGTCTTCTCGCGTGTTCTGTGCCCCAGAGCACTGGGTGTCTCTTGGCCAATCAGGGCTCGAGCCCAGAATCACCTGTTTGTGAGGTAATAATGCTACCTGTATGGCCACTGACAGTGTTGACAAACAGATTTTCCTTCCCTCCATCACAATGTCGGCTCCATCTAACAAATATATGAAATTATGATTCCATTTTTCCCCCAATCCAGTTTAGCAATGGAGTCAAACAGAAAACCCCAAAAGGAGTCCCTTTTCGTTGATTATCAGCGTTTGGGCAGAGCGTGACCACATGAGGAGTCTGGAGGAGAATACATTGGTCATTTTAGTCCCTGGCCTGTCTCCATGGCAACGTTTTGTATATTTTTTTGAAGTTTTCTTCCTCCCTCTCCTACACCTTTCCTCTCCAAACATGTCGCCTTGGCAACTGCGGACCTGTCATCAAGGAAACCTCAGCGGTTCTTTGCAGTGGACTGAGTCTTTTCACCAAAGTGTCTGTCTTTGTTTTTTTTATTTCTTGTGATGTCACAGAGGAAATGCCTGCAGCTACAGAAGCCTCCGTGGGTCATTTAGATTACTGTGCTGTGGGCTCCATTCCAATGAATTACATTACATTACATTTACCTGGGAGACACTTTTAGCCACAGCGACATACGGCAGGTGCATAGAATCAGGTCATCTGACCACTTACGCAACAGAGCAGACAATATGCAATTTGTGTAGAGCTTCAGTCAGCTTAGTCACGAACAAGTAACGAGCGGACTAGACGGTCGGCACACGTCAGCTGTCTTCGAGCAATAATAAAAGGACAGGCACGTAAACGAGAGAAATGCGATGAGAAACACCGCAAAGCAAAACCATGTTTTTTCCTGGGTCGGGGGTGCAGCGTTAGGTCAGCTGTCTGAGCAGGGGCGTCTTTAGGATGGACGATGTGAGCAGGTCAGTCCAGCACTGAGGAGCAGCAGTGTGTGCATTCCGGCGCGGGCCTGTCACTCTCCGGTAGTGTTTGCACAGAGCTGATGAAGTTAATGACACATGAAATGTACGACATCGTTTGCTCTGTTTTTCACCAAAGTCTTCCAGTACAAACCGACACAGCCTCTGTGTCTGCCTCTCTCACTTGAATATTGGATTCCTTCATTCACCAAACACTCCTGCCAAGTGAAGAAATGGGTATTGGCAATAAGTGTGCGATCATAGGAAACAAAGCAATAGAATACTTGATTGGACACAGGCCAGAGATAACACAGAGGCGCGCATTAGCAATTCACATGAACGTTACATCTCTCTGTCCCCCTCCCTTCTCTCTCTTTCTCTCTCTATCTCTCCGCTGATCTCTCGTTCATTCTCACGCTCTCCCTCAGATGTGTTCTGCGGGTACAGATGTTACTCGTGAGAGATCCGGGGTCCCCCAAACCCGCCATTTGAGAAAACTGTTTAAAAACTTGTCAATTCAAAATGAGAATTTAAAATGAAAACACACTTGATAAACACAAAGAAGAAGAGAAATGAAAACTTGAAAATCAGCTTTGCCAGCCGCTTTCTGCCTCCCGCTGTTTTGTAATCATGTCAAATCCCGTGTGTGTGTGTGTGTGGGAGGGAGTATGTGTGTGTGTATGTGCACAAGTGTCTTTGAGACTGTGTGTGTGCGTGTGTGTCTGTGTGCCTGTGAGAGTGTGTGTGTGTGTGTGTGTGTCTGTGTGCCTGTGAGAGTGTGTGTGTGTGTGTGCCTGTGAGAGTCTGTGTGTGTGTGTGTGTGTGTGTGTGTCTGTGTGCCTGTGAGAGTGTGTGTGTGTGTGTGTGTGTGTGTGTGTGTGTGGGTGTGTGCCTGTGAGAGTCTGTGTGTGTGTGTGTGTGTGTGTGTGTGTTCGTCCTTGGTGAAAATGGGCTGTGCTTTTGAAGTGCTGTCATCAGCGTTTCAGATCTCCAGTACGGAGCAGTCTTGCTTGCGCGCGCGCTTGTGTGTGTGTGTGTGTGTGTGTGTGTGTGTCTGTCCTTGGTGAAAATGGACTGCTCTTTTGAAGTTCTGTCATCATTGCCAAACTCTTTCAGATCTACAGCATGGACTAATCCTGGCAGCCGGGCCTTACAAACCACGAGAGAAGGACAATGCACTGATCCCAGATCTGTGGTGTAGCCGCTCCATCACTGACACACTGCACGCTCTCACCTTTCTTTCTCTCTCCTCTCTTTCCTTCTGTCTTTCTCTACCTCCCTCCCTCTTTATCTGTCTTGGTTTCCTCTTCCATTGTTCAGTAGTTTGTTTGAAGTTCTCTAACGAATTAATGTTTTGAACGAGTCTCAAAATTTCTATTTACCTCCCTCTCTCTCTAACACTCTCTCCTTCGCTCTCTCTCTCTTTCACACTCCCTCTCTCTTCCTCCCTCTTTCTTACTCTCTCAATTTACTTCTATTCAATTTACTTTATTGGCACGACAAAACCTTTGTACTGCAACTGCATACAAAATGAATTGACATACATTTAACATAAAACAACACATTAAAGACTCAAAGAAACATTCGATACAGATCATAATAAGAACTCAGTCTCTCTCTCTCTCTCTCTCTCTCTCTCTCCCTTTATAATCACTCATACACACTTGTTTGCAGACCAGTATGTCTGTGTGAGAAGAGGGGAGGGGCAGTTGGACTCTTTGTTCATGACTGGTTTGCGTTTTAGCGGGTCTGCGTCTCTCTGTGATCCGCGGGTTAGCGTTGGGAGTGGGGTTGGGGGGTGGGGTTGGGGGGTGGGGGTCGGGAGAGCTGATGTGAAAGAGAGAGCAGAAGTGGGGAATACCCTGTACACCCTGTACACAATGCACACCCTGTCCCAACAAAATGTCCCGCGCATGACTACATGCTGACTTTGGGTTTACCTTGGGTGATTGCACTCTCTCTCTCTCTCTCTCTCTCTCTCTCTCTCTCTCTCTCTCTCAAATTCTAATTTCAAATTTAAAGCCAGTGTTTCTCTCCTCCCTGCCAAACCTGGGCCCACACTTCTGATCTCTCTCCTCCCTCTGTCTCCCTCTACCTCCCTCCATCACTCACTCACTCACTCACTCACTCGGTCACTCTCTCTCTCAGGCACTCAGTCAGTCAGTAATTCTGTCAGTCAGTCACAGCCATTTTCTCAATCAGTGACTCACTCACTCACTCACTCACTCACTCACTCACTCGCTCACTCACTCACTCACTCGCTCACTCACTCACTCACTCACTCACTGACTCACTCACTCACTCACCCACTCACTCACTCGCTCACTCACTCACTCTCTCACTCACTCACTCACTCACTCACTTGCTCACTCACTCACTGACTCACTCACTCACTCACAGATCAAACAGATTCATGTGTCCTGTATCAAGCCACATTCTGCTGTAAAAATGGCTGCCGATGCAGGAGAAGCATTTTTTGGCGAAAGTCCGTCCCCCGGCCCTGACCCAAATAAGGCTGTTTGAAGCTCGATGATCGCTATAGGGGGGCGGCCGTCCTCCCGTGCGCTGAGATATATGTACACTGCCCGTAAAAAAAAGTGACACTCTTAAATATTTAGTCAGAACCCCTGTGGTTTGCTCACAGTGTGTCTGTTGTGTCATCGTTGTGACGACCGTATGCAACGTTAGAACATTTATTTTCAATCAGAGTAGCCATAACATTTGGCCGAATCTTGTCTCCAGTGCCTCACTCTACCCGGGTGCGCAGTTGGGTTCCAGAGAATTGTTAGGGAGGCCCGACCCAGAGCTGGGGAGTAACCTGTGATGGACCAGCATCCCATCCAGGGGGAGCAGCGATACTCCTCATCACCTCCTGCTACAGAAACCGGGGTTAAGCACCCACCCGATGAGCCACCTGGCTCAGGACAGATTTTGCCTTTTTGCTTTCATTTTGGTAGATGTTATTTACATTAATCTTTTAAGGTGCCATTAATTGTGAACCCTTCATTTGGAGGGAACTGAATGGTTGAATGATGAATGAAAAGAATGGTTTTGGTTGGTTCCATTTGAAAATGAATATTGTACTGGTGCATTCCGCAGTATTTGCGACTTGGCTTCAGAAATATATATATATTTTTTTTTTTTCAGAATTTTTATGAAATACCTGGTGGATATGTTAGTTGGCGTCCAAAAGTTTCTGAAAAATGTATTTTGGCTTCATGGATCATTGCACTCATGGCAATTATGTACCGTTGTCGATTTCACTGTGAAATGCGCTCCTGGAGTAATTTTGGTTGGCCAGCCACTCCTGGGAAGGTTCACCACTGTTCCAATTTCTCTCTATCTGTGGATAATGGCTCTCACCGTGATTCGCCAAAGTCCCAAAGCCTGATTGGCTTTGCAACCCTTTCCAGACTGATAGATGTCAAGAAATGTCAAGTTGCTCTAGAATTTTTTTAGTTCGCGGCATGATGTGTTGCTTTTTGAGATCTTTTGGCCTACTTCACTTTGTCAGACAGGTTCTATTTAAGTGATTTCTTGAATCAACAGGTCTGGCAGCAATCAGGCTTGGGTGTGGCTAGTGAAATTGAACTAAAAAAAATGTGGTTAATCACAGTTAATTCGTGATTTCACTGGGGAGGGGGGGTTACTTTTTCACACAGGGCCAGGTAGGTTTGGGTAGCTTTTTCCCCTAAATAAAGTAAATCATCATTTAAAAACTGCATTTTTTATTTACTCAGGTTATCTTTGTCCAATGATTTGAAACATTTAAGAGTGACAAATATGCAAAAAGAAATCAGTAAGGGGGCAAATATTTTTTCACGGCACTGTTTGTATATATATGTATATAAACACACACATATAAACACACACACACACACACACACACATACTATTTGCTCCTTATGATGGCGCTGCGTGTGATTATATGCACGTCTGTGAGTGGAGGATTATTGCCGTGAGCAGTCCCCCAGCCAATCTCATATTTACTGGAGCTCCAGGCCTCAGCGTTCCCTGCTGAGCCAGCGACTCCCGTTCTCTCCTTTTTTTAAATTTATTTTTTAATTTCAAATTTTTATTCCTCTGCAATGAGACATTTCATGTTTATGGAAGTGTTTCGAAAACGAAAATAGAGGTTGAGTGTTTGGACAGCTTTTTGTAACGGCGTATAGCGTTAGACAAAGACTCGGCGCGATTTATTGCTATTTTCGCCTTGCGAAAGTCAGTCACTGCGGCTTTGGCAGCGATTTCCACCTTGATGTGGCAGGAGAAATTCTGGCCCACCTAGAATGAAACATCAGCACCTAAAAATACCAGCGGACTCAGAGTCGCCGAAGCGGCCTCGCGGCCCACATCAGTGGTGTGGGTCTCTCTCCAGTTTTCAGATCTTGTTTTGGAAGTTTCCACTGAAGAGAACAGCAATGGAAAGGAAGAAATTACTCTCATCCTTTTTTTATTGAGAGAAAAAAAAAATCACTTTCACTGGGAACACTCAAGTATTAAAATGAAATGTTTTTATTTCCAGGATGAGGGGAAACAGAGGGAGAGAGGGAGAGAGAGAGAGAGAGAGATGGAGAGAGAGAGAGAGTGAGAGTAAGAGACAGGAAAAAAAAAGTCTGGGGGTGAGAGAACAAAAAGAATCAAAAGCTTTAAAAAAAAGAAGCACAAAGTTGAGACCTGTCTGTAATCTGTGATAATTGCCCCGTCTGGGGCATTAGTGTACTTTGCCCCGCCCCCTGCCTCTTCTCCCTGCTGTCATCTTTCAGGAGAAACAAAAATCCCCTCATCGCCGCGGCGGGTTAAACGCTCTACTCTTCTATTTTTTCGCTTGTCGCCCACAAGTCGGCTTTGTTCCGCCGCGGCCGGGAGCACGAGGCGGCGCTCTTGAAAGGGAAGCGCTCTTAAACATGAACGCTGTTCTAACAGACACCCGTGCAGTGGCGGGGGGGAGGTACCCCGCTCCGCTCTGCTCTGCCTCTGGGGCAAAGGAGCAGGGAGGGGTGTGGGGGTGGAGAGGAGGGAAATCAAGGTGTTGTGTGATGTCTGGATGGCCCAGGCCGACACTGGTGTAATGCGATATGGCATTAGGCCGTGTCTTGGAAAGGGCCCGGAGGATGGCGGAGGAAGGCCGGTGATGGAGAGCCTGTTCGCCGGGCGTTTCTGATGTGTGTACTGAACTTGGAGTGAAAAACAGGCGGAAGAGGCTGGAGATGCGTGAGGACGCTACAGACGTGATGAACAATGGACACACCTGCGCTTTAGCACACCTGTGTGTATGTGCGTGGGAGAGAAGGTGTGCCTATGTGGTGTCAGGGAGAGAGTGTGTGTTTGAGTGTCTCAGAGAGAGAGTGTGTGTTTGAGTGTCTCAGAGAGAGTGTGTGTGTTTGAGTGTCTCAGAGAGAGAGTCTGTGTGGGTGACTGAGTGTGTGTGTCTGAGTGAGAGTTTGTGTGAGTCTGGGCGGGTGAGTGTGTGTGGAGATCTTGGAGTACTTTTCTGTCAGTGTGTGCTTGTGCGTGGATGTGTGTGTGTGTGTGTGTGTTTGACTGCATGTGCATACACTTTATGTTTGAATGCCTTGTGATGTTAAGCTGTGTCTAACTCTGTAACAGTTTAAACTTGTGACTCTAACCCTCGTCACGCGGCTTCAGTTCCGGTCCTCAGCTGTCACCCCACCGACCCTCCTGTCCCCATATCACACTCCATCTGTACTGGAGACCTTTATTCAAGCCAACCTGAGTGCCACTGTGCACCGTTAGAGATGCCCTCCCATCACATTCCTGAGCATGTTGGTTTCTGGGAGGAGTTGTATGAAAAGCGGATGACATTGGTGGTGTGTCCCCGAGAGCAGGGGTGTCAAACTGGTCCATAAAAGGGTCGAGGAGCTAAGGTTTTCATTCCAAACACGCAGAAGCACACCTGATGCGACTAATCAACTGTGCAGGCTGAGATCAGTTAATTAAATTAGTTGTATCAGGTGTGCCTCTGCTCGGTTGGAATAAAAACCTGCAGCCCCTCGGCACTTTTACGCATCAGTACGACACCCCTGCCACAGAGACTGAAGTGCTTGATGGGGACTCTGGAAGATGATGGTTTATTAATGCAGCTGTTGGGCCCTTGAGCTAGGCCCTGAACTCCATATTGGCCCCTCAGTAGTGAAATCAACGGTAAGTCACTACGGACAGGAGCAACTGTGAAATAATTGAATGCCGTGTAATAGATATTAACACGGATAAAGGAGCCATTGATTCACCCAGAGCACAGGGACATGATTAATGCCTCCTGCTCCTGAGATCCCCCCAGGATCACCGCTAATAATGGCAGCAAATGAGGTGCTGAACAAATTCTGCGCCGCTCTCTCCAAAACACACTCCGAAATCTTTCACGGTCGAGCTCCGCAGCCGCTCTTAAGTGTTTGGACAGCTGGTTTGCAGCCACTTACCTGGCAGTGTTTCCCTTTTAATTTCAGGCTTAGTTAAAATATATATTTCATTTGCAAAGCAAAAGAAAAGGGACTATCCGGTGGTTTCAGACAAATGAAATAAACTTTAGAGTGGAACAGGTACAGCTAGTCTGACTGGGGCCGCGGTCTTTCAACAGGACGTCTGAGTGCTGTATTAAACAGGGTGGTCCACCCACGGCCCCAAGACCCACAGACTCCTCAGGGTTTTCACTGTTATTGTTATAATCCTGGGCTTTTTTTGGTCAGTAAAACTGGTTACATAGCAAACGCATCTCACTTGACGATGGGAGGCTGAATTTAAGCTGGAAATAAACTGGATTCAGGATTACAGTGTCATTGCGTAAAGACCAGAACATTCCCAAATCAGGGTGCTACTGGGCTTTACTCCAGATAACTTGATAATCCTGCTTTGCGAAACAGGGCCGGTTCACATACGTAGCAAACACAGCTTACCTGGTGCAGAAGGAAATAAACTTAGCCGGGCCTGTGGACCAAGTCTTCGTACCCTCATAAATCTATCTCCAGCGTCTGATGCGATTGGGCTTTTTGTAAGTAACTCCAGGTGAAGTACAAAAACCCAGGCTGGTCTGCCCAAGCAAAGCAACATTCATATCCCGTCAATCACCCCACGCCGACTGACCACCGATTGTCCGAACCCTTGTATTTATTAGGCTTTTGGGACTTCACCTTAGATGTGATTGAAGGAGAATTCCGGTATGAAATTGACTTGGGGTGTATTGAAACATGACAACGAGTACTAACTTTTGTTGAATACCCCACCTCTGTACGCACGCAACATTTGGAAATACAGGGCTTTTTAGCCGAAGCTCCCAACAGGCTTACAATAGTAGTGAATTGGGCATAGCGTTGCCATGCAAAGAAATCACTATTTTTTTCATCATTAACCTAACTTTGAGGTAGTTTCCAGTCGCCTCCATCTTGAAAGTCACGATGAGTCGATTGACGAGCATGAAGGAATAGGAAGGATAGGGGAACAGATTGAAATCTATTCGTTCGTGCTTGTCAATCAACTTATCGTGACTTTCAAGATGGAGGTGACTGGAAACTACCTCAAGGTACTGTCTGCATAAACAGTCTTTTTTAATAAACTATCTGTGCATTTTCAAAGTTCTCAGTGCCTCGTTTTAAATGTCAGGGCCCTCTGAATTCTACCGATGAAGTGTGGAGCTACTTTTAGCCTTGTTAATGATGTAAAAATAGTGATTTCTTCGCATGGCAACACTATGCCCAATTCACTACCATTGTAGCCCTGTTGGGAGCTTCGGCTAAAAAGCCATGTATTTCGACATGTTGCGTGCGTACGGAGGTGGGGTATTCGACAAAAGTTGGTACTCGTTATCATGTTTCAATACACCCCAAGTCAATTTCACACTGGAATTCTCCTGTGAATGTGACTCTTTCTACCTTATCAAACATTATTAATTTATGATTGGTTCATTGTCACTTAGTAACCCTCCACCCTTATTTACCAGTTTGCCGTTATATAATAATTTAAATTCATTTTAGACCCTCAGGGACGCACAACCACCCCGCCTGAGCCTCCCAAACCGAGGGTTCACCTGAGGGTCAGTTTGACCGCTCAAGTTCATGGGCTCTTGGATTTTTCTAGAACAGTGGAGTACGCATGCTCATATAATGGGACTGCCTCTTGGTGGACTTACCGATATGGTAATTCCGGAAGATTAGCTTATCCAGCCGCCATATCCATATGATCATTCCGGAAGACTTGCTCACACAACCAGCCTGGAGCTAGTGGCCGGAGCTTCTTTATTTATCAGATTTTTGCTTCTCCTCGGCTCCCTACTCTGGCAGCAGTTTAAAAAGGGCCGTATGAACGGGGCTCAGTTCTTTCTGTTGAACTGTGATTACGGTTTTACTTTGAATTCAGAATATTTTAGGGTATTTTTCCCACCACACAGGCTTTTTGGACCCACAGTAAATCAAGCTGAATCAATAGGACTTGGACCGCACTGCCAGGCCTGCAGGTTAGCTGTCCAGGTGAAACTGTGGTATAATGCGACAGGAACAAGCACAGATCTTTGAGGCCTCAATTTCAAATCCTACTTAGCAGCGAAGCATTTGTGCTCTTGAGCGAGATAATGAACCTGTAGCTCTTCAGTGAGATGCCCAGTTGCCCCGAGGAACAGTTCGTGAATACTGCAGTCTGCACGCTTCGCCCTCGACGAGGCCCAGCGATAAGCAAATAAATAACGTAACGTCGGGAAGTCAGGCAGAAGACCACCGCTATCTAAGCATCTCAAGCAGTGGTAGACAAAATACAACGACTACGCCTGTCCTCCTGCTGTTATACATTTTACGTTCACTATTTAGTATTGTAACAGCTTTTATTTAAAAATAGAATTTGCAAATGTATTTGAACACGTCATTAGCAGGGGCACCAGCATAAGTTACGGGCCCGATGAAAAGATCGCCTGCAGTAAAAATTTTTTTAGCGCCACCCCCCCAAAACATATGGTGCCGTTGGTAGCTCTATACCCCACCCCCACAACATTACAGTAGCTTACTGTTTTTTAGCTTTTATCTACTTACAGTTGATAAGACGAAGCAGGGGTACAGTCCGCCCCTGTGGGGTCAAGAGCCTTGGCTCCAGCTGGGCCCAGCAGCTGCACAGAGGTTTGTTTCGCCAACCTTGAAATTTTGAGTCAAATGTGTTGAACCGAAGGCAATTGGCCACCTGCCAGAATTCCTCAGGTGAGAAGTACAAAGCAGCAAGTCATTCCGGCTGTAATGCTGGAGTCTTTTAAAAGTGATGGAACTGTTCAGCAATTCAAACGGCACTCGCTCTCATTTCAGTGTGTCCTCTATACACACACCCTCTCTCTCTTTTTCTCTCCCCATCTCTAATTAAAATTTCCAATGCTGTCTTGGCGTGACATGTCAGCATGTGTTGTCCAAGCATTACAGAAACAGTGCATATACAGTGCTGTGAACAAGTATTCGCCCCCTTCCTTTTCCTTTTTTTTTGCATATTTGTGACACTTAAATATTTCAGATCATCAAACAAATTTTAATATTAGACAGAGGTTACCCGAGTAAATACAACATGCAGTTTTTAAATGATGATTTCATTTATTTAGGGGAAAAAGCTATCCAAACCTACCTGGCCCTATGTGAAAAAGTAATTGCCCCCTAAACTTAATAACTGGTTGTGCCACCCTCTGGGACAACAACTGCAATCAAGCGTTTGCGATAATTGGCAACAAGTCTTTCACATCGCTGTGGAGGAATTGTGGCCCTCTCTTCTCTGCAGAATGTTTTAATTCAGCCACACTGGAGGCTTTTCAAACATGAATGGCCTGTTTAAGGTCATGCCACCTCATCACAATCGGATTTAAGTCCGGACTTTGGCTTTGCCACTCCAAAACCTTCATTTTTTTAAAGCCATTGAGAGGTGGACTTGCTGGTGTGTTTCATTGTTCTGCTGCATAAGCTTGAGGTCACAAACTGATGGTTGGACATTCTCCCTCAGTATTTTCCAGCAGAGAGCAGAATTCATGGTTTCATCAATTATTGCAAGTCGTCCAGGTCCTGAAGCAGCAAAGTAGCCCCAGACCATCACACGACCACCACCATGTTTGACTTTTGGTATGATGTTCTTTTCATGAAATGCTGTGTTAGTTTTACACCTGATGTAACGGGACGCACACCTTACAAAAAGTTCAACTTATGTCTCGTCAGTCCACTGAATATTTTCCCATAAGTGTTGCGGATCATCAAGATGTTTTTTCGGCAAATGTGAGACGAGCCTTTGTGTTCTTTTTGGTCAGTGGTGGCTTTCGCCTTGGAACTCGCCCATGGATGCCATTTTTGCCCAGTCTCTATGTTATTGTTGAATCATGAACACTGACTTTAACTGAGGCAAGTGAGGCCTGCAGTTCTTTAAATGGTGTACTGCGTTCTATTTTGACCTCCTGGATGAGTCGCCAATGCGTCCTAGGAGTAATTTTGGTTGGCCGGCCACTCCTGGGAAGGTTCATCACTGTACCAAGTTTTCTCCATTTGTGGATAATGGCTCTCACCGTTGTTCGCTGGAGTCCCAAAACCTCAGAAATGGCTTTGTAGCCATTTCCTGACTGATGCATGTCAATGAATTTGTTTCTCATCTGTTCTTGAATTTCTGTTGATCGTGTAAGGTTCTTACACGATTTGTAAGGTTCTTTTGTGACCTCCTGGATGAGTCGTCAATGTCAGTGACTTAATTTCTCATCGGTTCTTGAATTCCTTTAGATGGCAGCATGAAGTGTTGCTTTTGAGACCTTTCGCCTACTTCACTTTGTCAGACAGGTTAAGTTATTTCTTGATTCAGCAGATCTGGCAGTAATCAGGCCTGGGTTTGGCTCGTGAAATTCAACTAAAAAAATGTGGTTAATCACAATTAATTGATGATTTAACGAGGGGGATAATTACTTTTTCACATAGGGCCAGGCAGATTTGGATAGCTTTTTTCCCTTATTAAATGAAATCGTCATTTAAAAACTGAATTTTGTATTTACTCAGGTTATTTTTGTTTAGTATCAAAACTTGTTTGATTATCTGAAATATTTAAGTATGAAAACTATGCAAAAAAGGATAAATCAGAAGGGGGCAAATACTTTTTTCACAGTACTGTATGTATAAATATATAACCCATGAAACATATGGTCTCTGAACAAAGATAACAGTTGCATCTAAATACTGTTTGTCGACGAATGACATGACTCATAATGATAGTAAAAAATATGATAAAAACTTAAATATCTTGCAATTTTTTTGGAGTTAATTGTGGGTCATAAATGGTCAGTGCTGTCACTCTGCTTGCAGCAGGTGGCTACGTATTGTTTAGCCAAGTCTCTCCCTCTCTGTTCACGGATATGAACACTAATTGCTTTCTTTTTATAGCAGGAGACGACTTAGAATACCTGAGCCTCGTGAGGGAGCAAGGTCATGGTCGCCTGTGTGTGTTTTTTTTTTTGTTTTGTTTTGTTGTTTTTTTTTGTTTATAGGCCTCTTTTTAGAACAAGATAAAACAATTCATGTGCAGCAAAGTCACGGCGCTCCTCAGATAACAAGTCAAAGATGGGATAACCAGAAATTGCCAAACTCCCCCCTCCCCGCACACACACACGCCCGCACAAGCACGCACGCACGCACCTGAAGCAGCTATTCGCCGAGGTATCCCCGTTCGGCAGCTCCTTTACAGTGTAACGGAAATCCGGGGTGATCGGCGCTTGAGGATCTTGTTCAGCGAGGTGTGTTGACTGGCACATCAAAGCGGCGGGGGCGGGATGGCGGGAGCGCGCGGCCTGCGTTCTCTCAGGGCGCTTCGGGTGTAATCACCGATGACAGGAGGAAAAGGGCGGCGGGTGCAGTCGTGACGCGCACCAGAACACCCCGTGTTTTTACAATCGGCACGAAATATCTACAAAAACGTCATTTAGAAAAAGTCACAAACGTCAGGCGGGGATAATTAAGTTAACGGCGTATTCTAAGCAAGCTAATTATACGCATTTGTAATGATAGGAAACGGAGAATGGAGAAACCAAGTCGCTGATTTTCCCTTATGGGCCTGTCCGACCTCTGGAACGTTAAGTAGGGTTAATGAGAAAGGAGCACGGCTCGAAAACTCCGATGTGAAATTACTTTCCGTTTTTAAAGCGCTGATGTGGGAGACTGCTTCGTGTTCTGCTTTATAACAAGTCCGGTCTTTGGGGGGGTTGGGGTGGGGCGGGGGGGGCGGGGGGTGGTCACCCACATGCAGTCTAACATTGCTAAAAGTACATTTTTGCCCCGTACAGGCGACTTAATTGCTTTTTTAAAATTTATTCTATATGTCTGCGCCCCAGCTGCTCTCATTAGTTCACTTCTCTTTCTGAATGAGGAGAGGGAGGTTTCATTGCCCACCAGGCTTAGCCCATCGCGCTGCTGCCCGCATGGCAGGTTGTCTTAGACTCAGTAAGGAAACGGCCACGACAACCGAGGAGCGTTCCGGTAACGGACGGTGTTGAAGTCCTTACTCCTCGTCACAGACTCTCCCATTTATCAATGCCGCGGCCCGGCTTTGATTGGAAAAAAAAAGCCTCTCATCCGCCGATGGTGTTGAAAGGAGGTGTAGATGAAACCAGGGAAGAAGTCTTTACATTTAAATCCAATTTAATACATCTGTTAAAAACGATTCATCTGGCAAAGAGAAAAATACCATTGAAACTGAAAATGCCACGGCAGAGTTTTCTGCAAACCACCACTCAACACGTCTGTCACATATCGTGGACCTGCCGAATAAAAGTTATTTCGAAAAAGAGGACTGATCTAGAATCTGTTTTGTCGGTCCCCCTCACAGAGATTGCGCTGTATAGATTTACAGGGGAAACTGGTCTGAGATCAGTTTTCATGTTTTAGGAAGGCTTGATGAATACAGAGCTCTGGATGTGCTGCACATTCATATTTGCTCATCCACTCCTTCGTTAGTCTTCTGGAGAGAGACCCCTTGTTGTGTTTTTGGATGGCAGACTTGCACATCACTGGTTTTTAGAATCGCTGGACTCCATGAGATGTCCCTAACACATACGCATGAACTCTGATTGGCCTGTTATGCAAGTCCATGAGTGAGCTGTGAACGGGCGTGCATCCTCCTCCTGGGTCCCAGCCTGTCACTCGTGTTGGATTAGGGAGTGTGTGTGTGTGTGTGTGTGTGTGAGTGAGTGAGGGAGAGAGAGAGAGAGAGAGAGAGAGAAAATGCTGTGTGTGTGGGTGTATGAGAGAGAATTGGCATGAGTGTTTGTTAAAGACAAGGCATGTGTGTTTGTGTGCATGTTTGAGAGACCAGGGGGAGGAGATGGAGTGTTGTGTGCCTGTGTGTGTGTGTGTGTGTGTGTGTGTGTGTGAGAGAGAGAGGGAGGGGGAGAGAGAGAGAGGTAATCGTAGGAAGAGAGAGTAAGACGGTGGGTAAGAGAGAGTTTGTGTAGTGGGAGATGGGGGGAGCATGCACGTGTGTGTGTGTGTGAGAAAGAGAGAGAGAGAGAGAGAGAGAGAGAGAGAGAGAGAGATTTTCTTTCCCGTGACTGGATGTAAGAAAGCCTGGGTCAGGGCCTGTGTTTGGTGGACGTAAGATTCCCATTATCCTCGCGCTCGTGACGTGTGTGAGACGCGCATTGATTCTCAGGAAAGGCTTATGGGAACATTGCCATGAGAACTGCTGCTCTTAAAAGGCGATCTCATTGGTTTACGGGCTCTTTTGCCATTTTCATGTGTGACCCATTTTTCTTTTCCAATGTCAATTTTTTCTAGAGAATATCCACAGAAAAATTGACCCTAGGCAACAGGATATCGAATTTTCAACTGTTGGTTTGGACAAAGGCTGATAGCGTTCCCTCTCAGTTGTCCCGTAGGTGCTCTGAAAAAAGTAAAACTATTAATTTATTAAACTTTCAATGTGTTTCTTTCTGACTCCTGTGGCTGACAAATATTAGTTTGTTAACTGAAGCTAAATTTTCTTCATTATTTGCATGGCAAACCAAAACAAAAAAAAAAAATCAGGTTTAATTTAATGAATTATTCACATTGAGTGAATGTGAGAGCATTTTGTGTGATCAATAACTTCATTTTTTTAAGTTGCCTTTGCACTGGAAATCTGAGGACCCGAGGAAAACGAGAACATTGGGAGAACTGGGAGGTCCCAGTTTGGCCTTGGCCTCACGACCATAATAATTATGATATTAATGATAAAGATGTGTGATATGATGGCTTTGGAGTTGGTTTTGTTGCTGTGATGTTGTGCAGTGGATTCTCTGATATAACACTGCAGTAGCACAGCTGGAGTGTAATTGACTCACTCTTTTCTGCGATAAACTGGCCTTCTGTCCAGCCTGTGATGCTGCCTTAAGCCCCGCCCACCAGCAACCCTGACTAGTGTTATCTTTGTAAGATAATGGACGCGTGGATGAACGAATATCCATGTCTTATAAGCACATCTAACAGGTCTTTACTCGAGTTCATGACATGTATTTGTCTCAAATTGTCCCAAGTTTTCCCTTGCAATCTAGATCTGTGGGATAAATAACCAAAAAAAAAAAAATAATAATGGAGAGCAGTTTTGGGCTTTCCTGAGTCAGGCTCCCTCCTCGTCCCGAGTTTAAGGCGTCTGTCACAGGAGCCGCATATAAAGACCAGCCTGTGCGATCAAGAGACATTTTTATGAAAAAGAATCTGGAAACATGTTGGAAAGTTGGCAAGAAGATGACAGGCGGAATCTCATATAAACGCAGTTCGCTTTGATTTGTTTATTAGCCTTGATTTAAAGACAACATGCCCAAAATTGTGCTTCATAATGCAAGACTCTTTCATCAACCTGATATAAAGCAGAGAACCAATTTTCCTCAAGGTTAGCCCTCAGATAACATTTACTTTGGGAGACATACAGTAAGGCGGTAGTGTCCCGGTTCTTGGAGATCTCCCATCCGATGGGTTTTCATTCCGGACCTCACAAAGCACACGTCGACTGCTGGAAATCTTGTGGAAATTCTTGTGGAAATCTTGAACCATAACTCCTTCTATTCCCCCAGTTCAGCTGCTTCCACACTGGACGCGTGCATTTGCGTCTTTGCATTGACTTTGAATGTAATCTGTCGTGCGAAAAATTCGTTCCGCGTCCGGTGTGAAAGCAGCTTTAAACTAGTGTATTTGTCGATGTTGGGGTTAGGAGAAGAGATTTGAGTCTTCATTTCATTGTAAGTCCCAAATTGTAGACAGGGGGGCGTATTTGAGCTGTTGTGCCGAGCTGAAGTAAGAGTGAGAGCCCACTGGAGGGCAGATCTTCAGGAAAAGGGTTGGGCAGCCCTGCTCTATCTGTTGCATAAGGTGTGCTTTGCTAGATTTGGAGTGAAAAACAATGGGATGGCAGGTCAACGGGGTGGAATTGGGCACCTCTATTTTAATTAATGCCAAACTTTCGATGCCTGATGCTCACTTCGGAAATACATGTGCTGTATTTGCTCTGACCTGCTTTTTGAGAAATTTGAAACGTTAAATATGAGCATGTCTGCCTGTGCTGCCCTGCTATGCTAATCCATGAAAGTTGCCATCTTTACTGACTCCTGAGCTCCAACACCTGAAATCGCAAAATTGACCCTAATTGAAACATAGAGACCAATTCTACCAAAAGGGCTGATGTGGCGAAAATCCACTGGGAGACGATGGAGGTCAGTAGATTCATCCTGGGATGACTGAGGCACACCAGTGGAAAATACCAGGAAGTAGCTGCAAGGTATCCACCAATCACCATCAGTGTTATTCAGTCAGTTGTCCCCTATATCAAATTTTCCTTCTGTCAATCATTGTTCATTATGGCTGGTAGTGTCCCACCCCCCTGAGATCAGGGGGCAGAGTGATTATCACCTTTAAAGGTTTCTTGTGTTTATCCCTGATCGTTCTCTCTAAAGACTGGCACTGGATAATGTTCCTACTTTAGCACATCATCTTATCCAATAATATTAATCAATGAATTTCTGCTTTGTGACATCACAAGTGTCCTTCCCTTGCTTTATTATTCCTGAGTAGAAACAAACTCACCCCCGCCCCCCCCCGCCCCCCCCCGCCCCCCCGCCCGTCCCGGTTTTAATTTTTAGCTTCTATAGCCCAGTTCCTAATGCAAAAACACTTCTGTATCGCAGAGCATATGCCTTCACCGTGCTTTTGGAATGAATGGTGAATTAAAATGAAACCAGGACACTCTCTCTCTCTCTTTCAGTCTCTCTCTCCCTTTTTTCTCTCATACTCTTTTTTCGGAGGCTGGCACAGGCAGAGAGGCATAATGTTCTGTTCCTTTATAAGTGCAGACAGATGTCGGGGACCCTCCCTCGCCGGATGGGTTCTGAGGCGGATCCGTGCGGAACGCGAGGCTCTATGTCTCCCCTCCGCACTCAGAGACCCTCTCAGAACCAAACACAGGCGGCGAGAGAGAGAGAGAGAGACCGACCCTGTCTCCAAGCTCCCGTTTCAGTGCTGTAAAAATTGGGGTGAATGTTTATTTTTTCATATATAAAAGTTATTTTCCAGTTGCAAAAAAATGTATGAATTTACTGAAAAATCTATAAAAATCGCCGGCTCTCCTGTACCACTGCGTGGCCTGTGAGGAGTACATTATTCTAGAAGGTTAGGTCGATCTGCTTTTGTTAATTTTGGAAACAAAATCAATAAATAAATGCAGTTTCAACGCATACCCTCACATGCACACATACGCATGTTAAACCACATACGCGCGTGTGCGTATTTGTGTGTGTGTGTGTGTGTGTTTCTATGTGAAAGCTGGAAATGGGTGCAACAGCACTACATTTGCCTTTGCACACTCACTGGCTTCCCCTGCTCATGTTAGTATTGTGCCAGTGATGTGTCAGTACTGTGTCAGTTCTGTGCCAGTAATGTTTCAGTGCTGTTTTTAGTACTATGTCAGCGGTGAGCCGGTACTGTGTCAGTGCTGAGTCAGTGCTGTGTCAGCACTGTGTCCGTTCTGTGTCAGTATTGTGCCAGTAGTGTCAGTGCTGAGTCAGTACTGTCAGTGCTGTGTCACTGGCAGGACTCTGATCAGACTCATATGCAGGCTAATGCCAGCTTGAGTTGATTTGAAGCCAGGACTCCCTGAGGAGCGAGAGGGAGGTGAGGTTTCTGCCGGTAAACATTCCGAACTCACACTTCTGTCCCCTCTGAAATGGAGAAACATGGCGATGGAGTTTTGCTCCATAAGGAAAGAACCCAATCTGCACATTTTTCAGACACACCTGACAAACACAACAGAATTCTATTTTAGGGCTAATACTTACCCTTTTACTAAAAAAAGATTGAATTATACAGTGCCGTGAAAGAGTATTTGCCCCCTTCGTGATTTCTTATTTTTTTGCATATTTGTCACACTTAAATGTTTCAGATCATCAAACAAATTTTAATATTAGACGAAGAGAACCCGAGTAAATACAAAATGCTGTTTTTACATGATGATTTTGTTTATTCAGGGGAAAAAGCTATCCAAACCTTCCCGGCCGTGTGTAAAACAGTAATTGCCCTTAAATCTTAATTACTGGTTGTGCCACCCTCGGCGACAACAACTGCAATGAAACATTTGCAATAACTGGCAATGAGTCTTTTACATCATTGTGGAAGAATTTTAGCCCACTCTTCTTTGCAGAATTGTTTTAATTCAGCCACATTGGAGGGTTTTTGAGCAAGAACGGCCTGTTTAAGGTCATGCCACTGCATGTCAAGTGGATTTAAGTCCAGACTTTGACTAGGCCATTCCGAAATCTTCATTTTGTTTTTCTAAACCTTTCAGAGGTGGACTTGCTAGTGTGTGTCAGATCATTGCCCTTGGACATTCTCCTTCAGGATTTTCTGGTAGAGAGCAGAATTCCTGGTTCCATCAATTATGACAAGTCGTCCAGGTCCTGAAGCAGCAAAGCAGCCCCAGACCATCACATGACCACCACCATGTTTGACTGTTGGTATGATGCTCTTTTTATGAAATGATATGTTAATTTTATGCCTGATGTAACAGGATGCACACCTTCCAAAAAGTTCAACTTTTGTCTCCTCAGTCCACAGAATATTTCCCCAAACGTCTTGGGGATCATCAAGATGTATCTTGGCAAATGTGAGACGAGTGTTTGTGTTCTTTTTGGTCAGCAGTGGTTTTCGCCTTTGAACTCTCTCATGGATGCCATTTTTTCCCAGTCTCTTATTGTTGAATCATGAACACTGACTTTAACTGAGGCAAGTGAGGCCTGCAGTTCTTCAGATGTTGTTCTGGGTTCTTTTTTGACGTCCTTGATGAGTCGTCGATGTGCTCTTAGAGTAATTTTGGTACGCTGGCCACTCCTGGGAAGGTTCACCACTGTTCCAAGTTTTTTCCATTTGTGGATAATGGCTCTCACCATGATTCGCCAGAGTCCGAAAGCATTAGAAATGGTTCTGCAACCCTTTCCAGACTGATAGATGTCAATTTCTTTGTTTCTCATCCGTTCTTGAATTTCTTCAGTTCACTGCATGATGTGTTGCTTTTTAAGATCTTTTAGCCTACTTCACTTTGTCAACTGGTATTGAAGTGATTTCTTGATTCATCCGGGAGGGAGGGGGGTCAATTTCTTTTTCACATAGGGCCAGGTTGGTTTGGATAGCTTTTTAGCATCATTTAAAAACTGTATTTACTCTGGTTATCTTTGTCTTATATTAAAATTTGTTTGATGATCTGAAACATTTAAGAGTGAACAATACACAAAAAAGTAAGTAATCAGGCAGGGGGAAAGACTTGTTCATGGCACGGTATATTACTGGCTGGCAATAAAGTAGCCATAAACTACAATCCCAGTGACAGTTGTGCATACCAATTTGGGCACTTGCGGTTGCCTTCTGAACGCACATTACAGGTGATTAATCTGTCAGAGCATAATCTTTATGATGCTCATTCACACATCGCAGGTCACGATGAATGATGTGTGGGAAAATGAATTGCCTCTGGGCGACAAAGCCAACCCTTACGTACTCTTCATATCCCGTTCCCTCACAACATTTTATGCTCGTTCACTCTTTCTCATTTTACCCATGACACAACTAGCCTCACTTCGAGGGCACCTTGAGAAATGTTGCAATATAGCAGGAATGCGATTCTTGGGACTGTATCGAGGTCCCCAACTGAACCCTGTCCCGACTGTCCCAATGAAGGAGGAATGCAGATATCCCAGTGTACGGTTTCACTGTTCTAAGATCATCTATAGTCACCCTTTTGCATTATTTCACCACCTTCAGTGAACCTAAACTTGATTTCAGTAAATACGGGTCAAATTTGACGTGGGGGAAAAGTTGCCTGTTCATGCAGTCTCGTGTGCTTTTTACCTGCATGCAAGAGACATGTTTTGCTTTCATTTTTGTTTGATACAGCAGAGATGGTACTGATTTGAATGACATCACGCACCCAGGGAGAAAATATTATTCCTGGTGTTTTCATGAAAACAGTTGAAGACCTGAATGCAAAAAGAACTTAAGTCATATTTTGCAGAAAAAAAAAGAGCTGACACCAGTTTGAAAAGCTACAAAGGCCCGAGCATCATCTGAAACCACAGATTTCTCTGAAACACTAAGTCCTTTGTACTGGTGTGTTGCTATTGTCAAATTCACTTTACTTTAGTGCAAGCAATGCCCAAGTCCATAAAAGTTCACGACTGTCCAATCAAAATTCTAGAATGTGTCACGTGACTAGCTGTGAAAATGGCTATCATAGAGGCTGGAAAGTCAGCTTCATCTGTTAAAAAAGCTCAAGTCCAGCCATTTGATGGTAAAAAGTACAGGTATTTAGCAGAAGAAGGTACTTAAGTTTAAAACTTATTTTCTCATTAACTTTGTACTACATGAGGATTTTTTTCCTCAAAATGGGTTTGTTAGTTCACTATCACCTCTGGAAACAGCAATGGGCTCCATAATATTTTACCATTAAAAAATTCTCTGCAACATGTATTGAAAACTTTTACCTGCAAAATCTCAAAAGTATTATTTTGTGACTTGTGTACTTCATGTTCACAGGTCTTCTCATTAGTGGTGAGTGCGGTGATCTCTCCCTCTTCTGTAAGACAGTAAATATTCTGTGCATGTATTCACTGATGGAGGAGTATGCGCCTGCACTGAGTGCTGATTTGGCAGGCAAACACACACGTTACTTCCTCATAGCTGCTTTGACTACCAAAGCAGGCTTGTGCTGTCACCATGATATCATAGCGAGGGCATTTCTTTGATCCAAACGGCGGGATTCAAATGCTCCTAATGAGGCTTGAACATTTAAGCCCACTGTCCTACTCTAAATGCTGGCTCGGTCGTTCACCCGCCGAGCACAAAACGTTCTGAGTGCGTTATAAAATGGTCTGGCACTGTTCTACAGTGGAATGACATTGCGAGAATGTTTTAGTCCCAGGATATATTTCATGCTTCAAATAAGATTTCTTTCTGACCAATCAGGAAGTTCTAGGGCAAAGCAAAACTTCTAAAGTGAACATCACTGCCACCAGACCAGAAGGTCTAAGTGTTTTCGGAGACAGAAATTTTCAGAGTCTGAACTGGGATTTGAATCCCTGGCCCCTCTCTTGCACAAATGGTTTATCAGTCAGACACCTTACTTAGTCGGCTTCGGGCAAAATTGGCCCTAGCTGAGGACAACATCGGAGATTGAGTGTCTGAAACTTTTTTGTCACAGTAACCTTTGATGGCCTTTGCTTTGTGCTTTCCAGAGGTTTTCATAGGCAAGCCGTCCAAGCTAACCCCGCTACGAAGGAAACTACATGTTGCCTTTTGTATGGCGAGGTCAAGAGGGCAATGAGCTGCCGGCAAAAGATCAATCTGAGGGTAATTCAGCTGAAGGAAACAGATGAGAAGCTGACGCTTATTTTGCTTGATTTCTAACGTATCACTATTTATTTAGGGGCATTTATTTCCAGAACAGCTAATTTTTCATTGGGTTATTAAGGGGCTAATGACCCATGGAGAAATGCAGGCATCAGGGCTGAACAGTCGGACCTACACAGCAATTCAAAAAGTGTGTGGACCCTTTACTGCATTGTAACTGACATACAGTGCTGTGAAAAAGTATTTACCTCCTTCCGGATTTTATTTTATTTTTTTGCATATTTGTCACACTTACATGTGTCAAATCATCAAACAAATTTTAACATTTGACAAAGATAACCTGAGTAAATACAAAATGCAGTTTTTAAATGATTATTTCATTTATTAAGGGAAAAAAGCTATCCAAACCAACCTGGCCCTATGTGAAAAAGTAATACCCCCCCCCCCCTTGTTAAATCATGAATTAATTGTGATTAACAACATTTTTTAGTTCAATTTCACCAGCAACACCCAGGTCTGATTATTGCCATGAATTGCCATTGAATCAAGAAATCACTTAAATAGAACCTGTCTGACAAAGTGAAGTAGGCTAAAAGGTCTCAAAAAGCAACACATCATGCTGCATTCTAAAGAAATTCAAGAACCGATGAGAAATGAAGTCACTGACATTGAAAACTCATTCAGGAGGTCACAAAAGAACCCAGAACAACATCTAAAGAACTGCAGGCCTCACTTGCCTCAGTTAAAGTCAGTGTTCATGATTCAACAATAAGAAAGAGACTGGGAAAAATGGAAACCATGGGAGAGTTCCAAGGCGAAAACTATTGCTGACCAAAAAGAACACAAACGCTCATTTCACATTTGCCAAAAAACATCTTGATGAGTTATCTTTGTCTAATATTAAAATTTGTTTAATAAGCTGAAACATTTAAGAGTGAAAAATATCCAAAAAAAAGAGAAATCAGAAAGGGGGCAAATAGTATTTCACAGCACTGCACATAGAAAAATGGACACCCTTTGAATTCTAAATATCTTACATTTTAATTGACTTTCAATGCCACATTGAGGGCAGTGCATTTCAAATCCATTCCATCATTTGGATTATTATTTAAAAAAAATTCGTCCTATCAGCCCTTTCCAGCCATTTCATCTCCATAATTAATTTAAGTGTGTGGTGTTTTGAATTTAAAAATTTCTATTTTCCAACATGCAAAATCAGTTAACAGGCACTTGGCCTCCTCCCTTAGGCTTAGTTCTTAATTCTGAAGATTCATTGTCACTGAGTGTCAATCAGTGCAACTGTTGTGCTACTAACCTTACATTGCGCCTGGAAGAACTGGCCCTTGCTGAGTCCAATTAACTGTTAATGGCTTTGTACATAAGAGTCAGCTAAATAAAGGTAATTTACTGTCAGGAACCCGTCCTGCTTTTCAATGACAGACCATGAATCATGATTAAAAGGCAATAATGCCCCTAGCGTTTTAGAGATGCAGTGATGCAGAGGTTGAGTGTATTAGAGTTGGGATCGAAAGGTCCTGAGCTCAAGTACTTCTCACAGTCTGTTTATGTGCAAAACGCTTCACTGCCACAGTGCCTTTCTCCACTTAGATGCATAACTGGGTACCAGTACCAGCAAATTATCAGGGAAACCTGACTAAATGCTGGGGGTGGTAACCTGCAATGGACTAGCATCCCATCCTGGGAGAGTAGCAATACTCCAAAGTCGCCTCATGCTTTGGAAACTGGAGAGAAACACCAGCCTGATGAGCCACTTGGCACAGACTTCACCTTCTCATACCCACTGGCACATGCGCCAACAGAAGCCAATGCCGCAAAATGGCGTCACTGTCGCCCACACGGCTGCTGTTGTTGTTGGGTTGTGTTCTTTGTGAAGTTTTTAGTCTATTTACCGGGGCTGGTGTATGATGTAAAAATGGGTCTGCAGTCGGAGAGTTCATAAGCAGGTTTTCATGGAGGGAAATGGTGGTGGTGGGGAGGGGATTGGGGTGGTCTTTGTGGGTTTTCGTGCCTGTTTACAGCGTGGTGTCTGAAATGGACGTCAGCTATGGGAGCCTCGCCATGGGAAACACATGATTGGGGGAAACCTCTGCGGATTTAGGGTGTGTGAAAAGTCACCTTCGTGGGCAGAGAGAGACTTTCTCTCCCCTCAGCCTTTTCTCCATTTATCTCTCTCTACGGCTTTGTCTCTCTTCTTCTCATACAGTACCAGACTCTCTCTCTCTCTCTCGCTCTCTTTCTTTATCTTTCCCTCTCTCCATCTCTATATATCTCTCTCCTTCTCTCTAACTCTCTCCCCTGCTTCTTAATTCCAGTTGAACACAGCTGATCGCGCTTATGAGGCAGTAAAGTGGTAAATGCTGGTTTTAATAAGCAAATGTCAGCATAGATTAGGAACACACATTTACCTCTCTCTCTCTCTCCTCTCTCTCTCTCTCTCTCTCTCTCTCTCATTCACTTTCTCTCTCTGAGAAATTGATGCCTTTGTGATCCGGAGTGTGAGAAACAGAACTTTGTGGTTCTCGGGAACTCTTCGGCCTGCGCTGTTTTCTTCTGTTCTCTCGTTCTCTCTCTCCCTCTCTCTCGCGTTCTCTCTCTCGCTCTCTCCCAGCCTAACTGTGGGAACCCTGACGTTGGGCAGCGGTCTAATTCCCACCATGAGTCCCCGGTTAAAAAATAGCCGTGAATCGTAGGCACCCGAACCAAACCGGTTTCAGCTCACCCCCTCCTCCAGATGCATTCTGGGATGCAGGGTCAACTTTCCGGGGTCGTTCCCCAAATTGGTTCCAAAATAATTTTAATGTCTTTCATACGCAGGTACCGAGGACCCACTGGGGACGAGGGGACGTGGTCTGTTCATGAGAAAATTGAGGGTTTTAACAAGCCTGAACTTCTCGGAGATATTAAGATTGTGTAAGGCTAGAATTGATGCTCGCTAAAGGGGCCGTGTAATGCATTGAGTTTCTCCAGGATTATTCTTTAGTTTATTTGTTGTGATTCCTGGGGGGATTATGGTTCTGGGGTGTAGTTTTCCTGGGGGAACCTGCTGGGGAAAAGTTTTCAGGATTTTAAAGTATGTTTCACCAGTTGATAAAATAAAAAATTTAAACCAAACTGGTAGCCACCAAACTGTTGTTTCAGCTGCAGATACGGGACCTATTCCAGAAGAGAAAAATCAGTATCCCGGCTGTTTTATTCCTGATTAGTTCGGTATTATTGTGTTTGTTCTCCTTTATTTGTCTGTCCTCGAACTGAGAGAGCGAGACTCTGAGCCGCTCATCAGAGGATAGCTGAGTTCTCTCCATCTGGTTTGACGTTACAATAGAAAAGCCTTGGCGCTCGCACCCGAGCGCCGCTAAAAAGAGACCTTACGAGCTGCACAAAGACCTCAAAGTGAGAAAAATGGTCACATGGGAGTCATGATTTCAGCCACTTAGGTTGTTTGATATTAATGGAAAGTTCAAATGCTTCGTTTCAGTTCAGTGCCAGATTATTGTTAAACTGGGGTGTGTATGCGCGAGAGTGTGTGCGCGTGTGTATGCGTGTGTGTGTGCGTGTGTGTGTGTCTGTGTCTGAGTGCGTACCCTGGTCCTTTGTACTACAGCCAAACATGAACCCGAAGGAAACCAAAAACAGGCCACTCGCTGTAACATCAGAGTAAAAGAGAGGGAAATATAGAGAAAGGGAGCGACGGAGGAAGAGAGGAGAAGAAAGACATATCACACCCTGTCCTGAAAACACGCCAGGTCACTGGCAAAGGATTCTGGGTCCTGGCTCAGTCACGGACACAAACCAGTCTGATTATGCTGCATTTTTTCCCTGTTTCTCCTCGTGAGGAATCATGTGGACGATGGCAGAAAAATTTCACAAACAAGCCCTCATACGGCGTACTCATACGGCCGGCATGTAAGGGCGTTAGATCGAGGTGCGGAGTTACGAGGAATTCGTCCTGTAGATCGCTCCCATATGGAATAAATGGAATTAGACACGTTAACCAGAGAAAAAAAGGTTTGGCGTATCGATGTTTGAAAAAAACAATTTTATACAATGATTTTTTTTCATGAGTGACAACTTGCCAACTATCACAACAAGTCAGTGTTATATTTCGGCGCTCTGGCCTTTCATATCGCTCTGGGTTCAGTGGTGGTGACGGGACTGAACTTTATATCGCGCGTAAGACTGCCAATTCTCTCACGGGAGAGTGTGAGTGTGGGTGGGCGAGAGTGACGGAGAGAGAGAGAGAAACTGCTAGAAAAAAATACTAGCAGAGGGTGGAGAGAGAGTGAGAGTGAGAAAGAGTGAGAGAAGGAGAGTAAGAGATAAAGAGAGGGAGGGAAAAGGAGGGATAGAGCAGGGAAGAGCGTGTGAGTGAGAGAGAGAGAGAGGGAGGGAGGGAGAGAGGGAGGGAGAGACAGTTTGTGGTGGATTAGATGAATGAAGTATTGTGTAACTGGCAGTTAATTTGGGAGATGAAACAGAATTTTAAAATGGCGTAAAATGGCGGGGTGGCTGGGGATGAGTAGAAAAGAGTCGCTGTGACGGGGCCTGTATGGCATTGTTTTCTTTCTGTGTATTGTTAACCCCCCTTTCCTCCATTTTGGCTCTGAGTGCATCCATCTGTGTCCTGACAAATACTGTTTTGTGAGCCCAGAGCCTGATGCTCTGCTTGTGTCAGTAATTGTCTTCTTCTTTTGATGTCACTATTTCCTTAATAGCAATAACAGTAATGACATGTGAGGAACAGTTTACACACACACACAAAAAAACTGAACTAAATGAAATAGACTAACACAAAACAGAAAACGTCTCGAGTAGAAACTACTGAGACTCTTGTGAATCTCCAGGCCTGATCTGCTGGTGTTTGCTGAGAGCTTTACTGGATAATGTCTCTTTAAAATCTACATAGCTGCATTTTTTCAGTAAAGGCCTAAAATCAGTCCGTCCATCCATCCATCCATCCATCCATCCATCCATCCATTATCTTACCCGTTCGTTCCTGTTCAGGGTTGTAAGGTGGCTTGAGTCTATCCCAGCATGCAATGGGTGAGGGACGGGAACACACGCTGGACAGCTCTCAAATCCATTGCTGGGAGCATGCACCATTCTCTCACGCTCATACTTCTGGGAAATGTAGTCCCCAATGACCCTGATGTGCCTGTGTTTGGGCTGTGGGAGGAAATTCCGGAAACATCCATGGGCTCCAGATGCAAACTCCTCTCAGAAAGGCCTCAGGCTGGACTCAATTTCATCATCGTCTCACTGTGCGGCGACAGTGCTGTCCGATCCACCGCTGTGCCGCGCTTATTCAGTCCTCATCTTTCGTCCTACGATGACCTCATGATGATTACAGCTTGAGATTGATCCATAGTTGTTTTCTTACTGGCGTTTAACGCATAAAATACGCTTTAGCTGACTATGAAAACGTTACAGTTCACAATGTTCAATTGACTTCTTGTGGCATCAGCTTGAGCAAAATCCTTTGTGTTATTAAAAGGTACTTTATGAGAATTACTTGGCTTTAGATTATCCAGATGTCACTTGGGGCATGAAAATGGTTTTTCTCAAGTAACTTACAAATAATGAGGCATCTCAGCTCACCCTCTGTGACAAATTCACAGGTGATTAATCTGGCCAATTCCACACTGCGAGACGTGGCTCTTATAAGACGAGGTTAATGTGGAAATACCTGACTCGGAATGTGTCCTGGGCCCGAGCAGAGAGGATTGTTTCCAGAACTCCGGCGCTGTGGGTTTACATTGGCGTTCTTTAAAAAAAATATTCAGTGAATTTCATACATGCATTAACACTACCGCAACCCCACGCAGGCAGGGAATTGTGGGATAGAATGCGGTATTTGGCCT
Source organism: Gymnothorax reevesii (assembly GCA_029721435.1). Classification (NCBI taxonomy): domain Eukaryota; kingdom Metazoa; phylum Chordata; class Actinopteri; order Anguilliformes; family Muraenidae; genus Gymnothorax; species Gymnothorax reevesii. Next base: position 179,633,991 of record CM056573.1, read on the forward strand.
CCCGCTGCTCGTATGGCACAGTGTCGATCTCCCAGCCTGTCTGCCTGTGAAGCTCGGCGCGTCTACACAGTCTCTACGCACTAATCAGAATTTGTCCTGTCAACATCAATGAATCTCATTTTAATCCCACTCACCGTCCCCTACCCAAATAAACAAAACTTTAATTCGCTGTGTGATGATGTCAAAAGAGTGAGATTTTAATGAAAGTGGTTGGGTGGGGGTTATGACTTTCTAAAACGCATTTCCTTTAACTTGCAACACAAAAACGTGATTGATGCCTGCTCGATCTACAAAGATGAAAAATGCTTTTCCGGTAATTGCACACTCTGGTAGCTCACACTTTCACATGGGCTGTGTGAATGATTTTATGTGTGCTTGAGTGTGTGTGTGTGTGTGTGTGTGTGTGTGAGTGTTTGTGTTGGTAGATGTGTGTGTGTGTGTATTTGTGTTGGTGGATGTGTATGCATGTGGGTGAACATCGGTGCTTGTGCGTGCATCAGTGAGTTTGTATGGTGCGAGAGTGGATTTGTGCATGTGTGTCTGTGCGTGTCGATGCGTGTGTGTCAAAAATCGGCGATCTCTCTCCATTCCTCTCCGACCCGAAGTCCTTTCCAACATCAGCGTTGTTTAACGTGGGTCTGTGCCCATCCAAACACACGGCTCATGTGGAGAAAAGGAAGTCTGGAGCCTTGCTAAGGGCTGCCCCTCTCTGGGCTGGGCCCCTAATTACAATACCTGCTGCTAATGGCTGGGTTCCACTCTGTTTGCTGATGGCTCATGGGAAATGTAGTTTTCTTGGACAGCAGCCGCAGGTGTTGTATGAGTTTCAAAGGTGGTGAGTGTGTGTGCGCGTGTGCGTGTGTGTGCGGGGGTGGGGGGGGGGGGGGGCATGAGGGGTAGAGGTGCAGTGATAAAAGGACAGGATATATTAAGTTTATGCAATAGTTACAAGTTAGGGAACTTGCGCGCCCAACATACATTGCCCCAATGTAAACATCACATCGCTGAAATCTCAACACTTATTACATCTACAACTATTTATTTATCTGCGTAAATCTTAATCGTGGAATCTGCTGGGGCAGTGGATAAATTTTATCCTTCTATGTTTGACTCTCCGCAGTCGCTCTTAAGTATTTTTGCTTTCATTAATCCAGAGTTCACTGGCTTAGCTGTTGAGCAGTACAGCGGCGGTTAGCGTCTCCCAACTGCCCGCGGGTTTAGAGAACAGGAGAGTCACTACGGCCGACTCTGTGAGCCGTGACTGTGGTGCAATTCTTTAAAATGTCAAAAAGACTCAACTGGCAAAAAAATACAAAACAAAACAAAAAAAAAAAACAATTGTTTCCAGTTATGGGAAAGATAACCACAGTGAAAAGTTAAACCCCCCAGTCCTCCGCCCGTTAATGGGAAAAAGGTGGGATTGTGACTTCCTGCAGCCTCTGAAATGAACAGTGCTGGGAATACAGTTTCCAGCAGTACAGACTCGGAGTGTTTTTATAATGTGGCACATTTCCATGTAACTGCACCCTAAATCACCTCTGTGCCCCTAAACTCCCAGCTGTACCCCAATATGCCTCATCTGCTGCCTACAGAAGGAACTCCAATACGGGCTTCATCCGCCACACTACCCCACCCCAGTGACTGAGATATAAGGCCCACAGTCTGTTATAATAATAAGTAGGGGCCAGTGCCTTGGGAGGAATGTGTGATTAGGGGCCCTGCTGAAGGGCCAAACAGTGGCATTGATGGTATTCTGTGGCTTTGCACAGTCAGGCAGTCAATAGTCTTGCTGCTCAGAGGATTGGTGCTAGATGTGGCCTAAATAAGATCAGGGAAGCTATTGGCTTTGACCGAGCAGCTGGAAGATGCATTAGATAAAAGCATCAGCAAAGAGAATATTATGTAATTCATTCACTGTCCAACTTACCAGGTCCTGTCAAGTACCTCAGCCACCACCCTACAGGGCATCGCTGTCTTTTCAGAAAGGAATGTGGCAAAAGAGATGAAAGAATGAAGGAGAGACAGTGAACTAGATAATTAAAAAAAAGAAAAAAAAGAAGACGAGGTTGATTGTTACACCTCTGCCTGCCTCCGCTTCATACGCCCTTGCTGAAGTTGATCTTCGATTTTGGTATTAAAAGTTGATCTTAGACCAGATCCTAATCATTTCAGCTTCGCACTGAGAGAAGTTCAGAATTTAACACCAGGCCTCTGCCTGTACCATAGAGTTCCCTCTGAAACATCTGGCCTCTGCCTGTACCATAGAGTTCCCTCTGAAACACCAGGTCTCTGCCTGTACCATAGAGTCCCTCTGAAACATCAGGCCTCTACCTGTACCATAGAGTTCCCTCTGAAACACCAGGCCCCTGTCTGTACCATAGAGTTCCCTCTGAATCACCAGGCCTTTGTGTGTGCCATGGAGTTCCCTCTGAAACACCAGGCCCCTGTCTGTACCATAGAGTTCCCTCTGAAACACCAGGCCTTTGTGTGTACCATGGAGTTCCCTCTGAAACACCAGGCCCGTCTGAACCATAGAGTGCCCTCTGAAACACCAGGCCTTTGTGTGTACCATGGAGTTCCCTCTGAAACACCAGGCCCCTGTCTGTACCATAGAGTTCCCTCTGAAACACCAGGCCTCTGCCTGTACCATAGAGTTCCCTACCTGTACCATAAAGTTCCCTCTGAACCACCAGGCCCTGTCTGTACCATAGAGTTCCCTCTGAAACACCAGGCCTCTGTGTGTACCATAGAGTTCCCTCGGAAACACCAGGCCTGTGTGTACCATGGAGTTCCCGTCTGGACCATAGAGTTCCCTCTGAAACACCAGGCCCTGTCTGTACTTTAGAGTTCCCTCCAAAACACCAGGCCTTGTCTGTACTATAGTTTCCTCTGAAACACCAGCCCTCTTTGCGTACCATAGAGTTCCCTCTGAAACACCAGGCCTCTGTTTGTAAATCAAATATCTTTACAAACAGGACTGCAATATCCTGGTCACAGGCAATTTCAAAGGAAGCATCTAGAATTTCAGAGACATTGATGGCTTTCATATTATTTTCTGTGCAATTATATTTCATTGGCGAGCCCATGCTCCAATTGTAGGGATTTTAAAATATATACAAACAGCTGAAGTATCATACAGATGTACCTGACCCAAATGCATGAACAAAACTTTTTAATTTGTATGCAAGTAATAAGCAGTAAAATAAATGATCAGGAGGAAGTTCTTTACGACAGCAACTGAAATGATTTATTTTAATTAAAATGCATTGAAAACTACATCACACAAATGTATGCATCACAAGCACTTAATACAGACTTTTAAATGATGAAACATCGATGAAATTGCAATATACATAGAATTTTGTTTTTCTTTTTAAATTAACATAAGTGATTTTGACACATGCTTTGAGCATAAAAAAAGAAACTGGAAATACAAAAAAAAAAAAACAGCAAAGTGACAGAAAAGACAGAGAAAATCAGGATATGTTCTTTAGAAGAAACAAACCAAATTTATTGTGCTCTTTTTAAATAATTACATTAATATTCAGACTGTTTGTCGCGGAGTGTGTGACATTTCCGTTCAGATGGAGAGGAGATGCCAGTCCTCCATCGTCCCACTGTCGTGGGGGATCATGGCTGTACACACTTCCTGTCAAACTTCCGAGAAACCCCCAAAAAAACCAACGCTACACAAAAAACCGAAACAGAAAGAATGAGCGAATGTACGACTGTTGCGATATTACAGGCAGAAGAGATACGCGATTTTAGAGTTAAGATCGTTTAAGGTCTATTGGCTTTTGTCTTTGGTTTTTCCCGCAGCTGTATGATTTGCCCGGCCTACAAGACGGCATGAAGGCATTTTGAGTTTCACATCGCGATATGGACGGGTTTTACACACTCATCTCTCCCTTCAAACACACGCGCACACACACACACACACACGAGGCCACCTGCGTATGTTCAAACATGCACACTGAGTTAAACCCCCTCTCTTTAATAAACAGACATGCACACAATCCTAGAAATGCACTCTCTGTCACACACACACACACACACACACACACGAGGGACGAACCCGCAGTATGAGAAAGGTGGGTATTTGAGGTGTGGGGGCCATTAAATATCACCTTTTTTGGACATTTTTTTTCTAGCATAACCTGAGTATCAAATTGTGAGAATCTTTGGTTTCTTTTCACTTTAACTAAAAAAAAGCTGTTGTTGTACATTGGTGATCACAGACACCATGGCCCGCACCATCACCTGTCAAAACTTATATCACCTCATTCTATTCTTAACCCCCACCCTCCTCTTTCCAACAACAGTGCAAAATCTGACCCACCCCCCCTCCTTGAAGACATCGCCCATATTGTGCTACGATCGCCCGCTTTTCTAAGAGCAAAGGTTTTCAAAGGCAGCTCAGTTCAAAGAGCAGAAAAGGCTAAAGGACAAATTTGTACAACAGGCACCACTTCACCCCCAGCACACCCTATCTCAACAACCTACGCACTCCAGAAGGCTGACAGAAACCCCTTCCTAAGATTTAAACTCGTAACCCCACACCGCGACTTCAGACCTGCACTGTCAGTCCCTCAGAGACACTTCTGTACTGACTTTTCTCTTTTAACCTTTTCATCTTTCGCAGGTGCACAGCCTACAGGTCTCTCTCCCATAATAATAAATAATAAATTATGACAAAAAAAGAGAGAGACAGAAAGACAAAAAAAAAAAAGAAAAATCACCGTCGAGGCTTCAAAAAAAGGGGAAACTACAGGCTCTTGTCAGACAGAGGTTCTTTTAAGTGAGGATTTTTTTCCCCTTCTTTTTATCTGTGTAACCGTATCTGCTGAATTAGGTGACGGGACAGATAAGTCACTGTCGCAGATTTCCACCCACGCATCTGGAATCTTAACAGACTACGCCCTCTGGACTTGTGACGCGTGAGCAAGGGAATGCAGGGTTTTCCCAGTGCTCCTCTGTGAGGTCACAAAAGTGTGGTTAGAAGGTTCACCGGCGAACATCTTAATGCTGATGTCACAATGGCTACTGAAGCAGAGAAGTTCAGGAACACTGTCATGGAATTCTAAAAAAAAAAAAAAAAAAAAAAAAATCCAATACACAAGCTCTTCAAATGGGTAAATCTTGGGTCTGCCCAATGCTATCTGAGGAACAGGCGTTTTAGGTTGTTAGGGGTGTGGCGGAGGGGGTGTTAATAATTTGCTTCTGTGAAGTATTTTTCAAAGACAAATGAAAAAAAAAAGTGTTTTTTAAACAAACGTGCTTTCAGGTATCGCCAGCTACATGCATTTCAGAAACATAATTTCAGCGTTTACCGAGGGTCTGAAAATGTGCTTTTAACTTTAAATGTGCAGCGTCTCCCGTTCTGGTCCCGCCGCTCCATCAGCGGGCCTGTGGCGGGTGAGAAAGCGGTAAGATAATTATAGTGCAAAGCGCGAGAGAAAGTCAAACTTCAAGGCCAACTCCTATTTGGGAGAGCGGAGAGAGGCAAGCAGGTGTATAATTTCGGGAAATTCGCCCCCAGGCCTCCAGAGGGGCCTCACTCTGAACCCGTTCACCTGTGTTCGTCACCCCAGTTTGTTTTCATGACACCCAGAAGCGTCACGAGGAGAAGCTCTGCAGTTAAAACAGCCTGATTCTGCTCTAAAAGAACTTTAGTGCATAGAAGCTACAATGGAAAGCAGGTATAATTGTCTGGCTTTTCGGTTTGTTCATTTCTTTGCATAATTTAGAATCAATATATTACAGTAGCTCAAAGGTCCAAACTTATATTAAAAACAAACAAACATAAAATAAAATGATACAGAGGAGAGAAATGCAAAACGGCTTCGACTCAGCAACAGTCTAAAAATTTCTCTTAGTTTGGCTCAAATAAATAAAAATGCACACAAACCATATTTATCCAGTTTAACAAAAAAAAAAAAAAAACTAAGCTAGCTGCTGGAAGCCGGGCCGAAAAAAGAAAAAAATCCTAATAATTAACAATAAAAAAATAGTTTGGGTCGGCAAATATTGACAATATTTAAGATTCATTAGTTGTTCATGCATTCTTGAAAAAAAAAAATTGCTACCAGTTTGGTTTTTTTTCCCCTCATTTTTATATATATTTTGTTTTTCTGCTAAAAAGTACCTGATTTCTCACCAGAGCCGCCACTTGATACAATGCTTGAGAATTTCAGCAACGAAAGCCCTTCAAAGTTAGACCTAATTATGCAAGACACCAGCCAATTGGTCAGTCATTTTTCTGGCTCTTTGGTTTAAAAGTCCAAGGGTTTATGGTTCTCCATAAGAACACACAAGTAGGAAGTGGCCAGGACTTGGCATTAAGTGTCAGTGACCACAAACACAAAATAAGACACCGACAGTCCGACGCCTCTGTCCCAGTTGCATCACCTGCGTACGGCGCTCCAGTGTCCTGGCTCTACTGTTTTTGGGGAGAAATAAAAAAATCACTGGATCTTGCAACGTCCTCAATTTCATCAAAGCATCGGCTAAGAAATGCAGAGGACGGATTTGACTGGGCTCTCCTGTGTGTGGTGTGACTGTAGAAACAGAGTGGACGGTTCGGGCCTCCTGACAGGAGTACACACACAGGAGAGACACGTGCTCCCCATTTTTTCGTGGTCCGTACGTCCTGCCGTTAAGCTCAGGACCACGAAGGCCAAAACAAAAGTCGGGGAGAACCAGTCTGCGCTCATCTGGACATCACTGCAGGTGTTTTCAGTTCTAAATCTGCTGTCTGATGTAGAATTTTGGTCCAGGCGTGTCCCTCAGAACGAGTCGGCCTTCGACCCCGTCAGGGGGGACTGCGCCAACGAGTGCGCACACCAGACGCCTGACACTACACGGTAAAATAAGCATCCAGACCAACAATTCTCTCATTCTTCCAAAATTCTACCTTTTCTCTCTTTCTTGTGATCCAGTTTTACATTAAAAAGACAGAAGGGAGTGTACTTCTTTTCATTTTACAGCATTGGATGTATTTACAGCTAATCGTGACGATGCTTGTTTGAAGAGGCGTCTGTTGCACCGTACAGAGACCCTAAGGCCTGAGCTGTACCAGCACCAGAGATCAGTTCTGCTCTTCCATTGATCAGAAAAAAATATGTCTTCACTCCCATTGTATTTACTGAGGCTACTGTTCCTTCTTTCTTTTTTCTTTTTTTAAATCAACCCACAATTTCACAGAGAGATCATTGGTCATTAAAGGCTTTCGGAGGCGGGGCTAGTGATTTGTGGGTGGAGTCAAAGACAAGTCATGCATGCGCTGCTTTTCATTATCGATTTTGTCCCTCTTTCTTTTTTCTCTCGTTCGTTAACTGAGCAGAGATGAGGACAGGTATGAGAGCAGGAAGTTAAAATCACGAGGAAGTACAGGGTGCTCGTCGTATCGTATCGTCGCTGGGCGGCCGCCACTGGTCATCTGCCCCCACCCCGTCTCGCACGCGCTCAGTAGGGCCTCCACACCGACTCGTCCATCCTCCCGGACGCAGTCATGGTGGTGGGGGAGTTGCTATGGCTACCGTCGGCCTCGACGCCGTCGCTCTGGCTGCTCAGGCTGGGGTTGAGCAGGTTCCCCCCTGCGGCCCCCCCAGCCGAGCCCCCCGTCCCGGGGCAGGAGGTCAGCATGCGGCTCGGGGAGCGATCCCCCCCGGCCGCCATCATGGAGAAGGGGTACGAGCCGGAGCCCGTCCCGTAGTACAGGTGGTACGGGGACGAGTTGGGCTGGAAGTGGCTGCTCTGGTTCTGGTTGCCGGGATACGGCGGGGGCAGGTAGGTGTGGTAGCGGGACGAGGCGGGCATACCCGTCATACTGATGCCGCCGATGCCCGTGCTGGAGGGGCTGGCGGAGTAGGTAAAGGCCCCTGGGTAATGCATGCGGGGGTCCGAGAAGCGGGGATCCGTCAGGGGGGACAGCGACGGGAACGAGGAGCGCTGGGGGAAGAGCTCTGAAGTGCCTGCAGGAGAGAAACACACACGCACACACACACACACACACACACACACACACACAAAAATAAACGCATATTAATCACGGTGTTCAATACAAAATCACACACACACACACACACAGACCTCGAGAGTGCACAAATATCTAAGCTTGAGTCATTTTTTTTACTCATGTTATTTATTTAAATTTTTCATTTTTAGCGGCACCAGGCAAAAGGTTCTCGGCACTTTGGACTTGTTTCGTATAGATTTGGTCTTTTTTCTGTATTACGTGTGTCAGCGGAGAAAAACACCAAAGACTTTGATTCTCCAATAAAAATAAGGGTTACAGAGGAATGTGTACGTACGGTTTTAAAAGTAACAGGTGTGGGGGTCCAGTTCTGACCCCTGTACAATCCACAGAAACCATGGCAACACATAATCTCTGATTTACAAATGTCAGGAGATAAAGCCCAATTTTACTGTCATGACGGGCCCAAATCTCCAAGGAGGTAAGAACGTTCATATGTCGTATCACGACCTCATATCTGACCTGCATGTCACGACGAGGCCTCATCTCTGACCTCCACGTATCAGGACAGATCTCAATACCCCACACCTGTTTTTCTGCTATATTTATCTCCAGCATTAGAGCTCTATTCTGAGACAGGAAGTGAAGACGTTGTTACACCCAAACACCTCCCCCGCAGCTACCGATAGCGCCCCGCTATCTAACCGAAAACATCTGCGCAGGACAATGAAGTTACGAGTTGAGAGAAGCTGCAACTGCTGACAATTGTAAGTGAGGTGATTTTGGACCAAACCAGATACGCTGGAAAGGGGGAGAGAGAGAGAGAGAGAGAGAGAGAGAGAGAGCACAGACTGAGCGGAGGGAAAGAAAAAGAGTGATAGAGATGGAAAAGGTGAGAAAAGGAGAGAGATGGAGGGAGAGAGAGTGTGTGGGTGGGTGTTAAGAGTTGAGAATTCAAGACAAACAGGCCCCTCCATGGTGTGAACAAATAGAACTAAGACGCTGTGTAAAAGAGCCCCGTCGGCCACAACCTCCCACCAGGGGTAATTACCCCTCACCCCGCAGAAGGGCAATTTGTTCTAATGCTTGAGGACAGTCCCCCCCCCTCAGTGGCCCCCCCGATGTCTCCTCTAATTGCAGTCCAAACGGCCTGTCAGCACGGAACATAAGCTAATGACTACAGTTTGACGGGCGGCCTGCACTTCCGCCGCTCGACCAATCCGGGCTGTCCTGCGAGCCCGCCCACTCCCTGCCCGGCCTCTTCAGCCAGTCCCCGCCATTGTGTGACAGAGTTGACTGACGTGTCTAATTGTCCAAATTTTGCCTGCCTGTAACTCTTTTGTGGCAAGAGCACATTCCTCACTCGGGCAGTTCAGTGGATCCTGTAACAGCTGCTCTGTGCTGCCACCTGTCTGCAGAGTGTGAAAATTACAGCACTCTATTCCTATCTCAGTCTCTCAAGGACACACATATAAATGAGATATAAATCAAGGACACACATATAAATTTCTCCAAGCCTAAGAGTAGTTACCCGAACATCAACCGACCGTCCCCCACAAAATGTAGCCTTCCAAATAAACCGGGACACAAAATTATAAAAGCAAAAAAAAAAAAGCCAAAATATGGTCTCCTCTCACCAACATACAAAGGTTCAAAACTCTTCAAATGTGTTTCAAAATATTCACAAAAAGTTTTATTTCAGATGACTTTCATTGAATGCTATATAGCGCATACACACAGTATATTTTTGTTAAGGACTTTGAGTAAATAGTGTGTGTTGTTCTTCATTATCAGTCATTTTCAACATTATAGCTTACATGTTTCTTCATAAAGGGAACAGTTCAGTAAATGGTAACGTTTGCATTGAGAAACGCATCGTTTTCTTTCGCATTTTTAATAAAGTCAGACACTGTTTCAAAAGCTCTGTATAAAGAATGGTGTGTTCTGTATGGCGACAGGACACAGGTCTGGGTCCAGGTTCAGTGGCTGTAATGTCGGGTGTCCTGCCCAAGTCAGCTTGATGGAAATAATCACAAATCGGCAATCTGCCCCACATTTCCTTCCTGAGCCGCTCGTTTTCAAATAGTTTGAGGAGGATGAGTGGAACAGGAAATAAGTCCCCGCAATTGATTAAAAAGCAAAACTGTTTGCAAAACTTCACATTTGAGGACCACACAGATCTGGTGAAAGTAACTCCAATCAGATCAGTGAGGATGGAACCTGACCTCAGAACAGTGGATATGGCCAACGCTCGAGGAAGACAGAGAATCGGTCCGCACTCCTCTGAAGAATCCTCCCCCCCCCCCCCCGCCCAAGATGCCCATTTCATGTGTTTTTTACCCAGCAGGGCGGCAGTGAGGGGTTTGAGGGGGGTTAAGGGGTGTCATTTAGCAGCAGCTCGGCCAGCAGGAGGCGCTCGTAGGAGAAGGGTTGTGAAAACACTTTTTTTTCAGCGGAAAATGAGGCCGTTTGACTCGAGGGCGGCGATACGCCAGCTTCGCGTGCCTAGGCCTCCTTCACACATCCTCTTCTTCTTCTTCTTTGCTGACTTCTGGAGAAACGGGCCCCTACTGAACCCCAGCCTAACGCTTTTTATTTTTGCAACGCTGAAAACGTTTCCATGTCGTTTCCACAGAGACCCACCCCCCTCTTCCCCTTTTTTACGAAACACTTCATCTACTGTTGAAACGCTCTTTTCCTGGTGGAGGGGGGATGGGTGAGTGGGTGAGGACGCTGTATAGGGGTTCTGGGAAGGGGGCGGGGGTGTAGGATTTTTTTTTTTTGGGGGGGGGGGGGGTTGCAGGGGGCATTACGACAGGATCTGTTTCTCTTTACAGAATGTTCTAAGCCCGCGGTACATGGTATAAGGGGCGGGTGTCTGATTTCACCCGGGGAGGAAAAATTGAGGCGCTCTGAATCGTGTTGATTCGTGGGGTGCGGTGAATTTCGGGGGGCCTCCCCTCCCAAAAATTCAGGAAGTACAACTCCCCCCCCCCCCCCCCAAAAAAAAAAAAAAAACTGTCCCCCTTTCTTCCCCCTCCTCTAAACCCCAGCTTCAGCTCTGAGGCCGCAGTGGGTTCAGAGCCCAGGAGCAGAGATGCAGGGCGCAGGAGACGCAGGTGTTCTGTTCGCTGTCAGGTGTTCAGCTCATGCTACCTGTAGTGATTCTCACTGACTCAGGCAGATGACGATTGATTGATTCTTTATAGTTTAACAACACTTTCAGCCATCTCATGCCATCATCAAATTCATTCATACCAACGGGCGATTCAGAGTCTCCAATTAGCTTTGGACTGTGGTGAACATGGTGGGGTAAACATGCAAACTCCACTCAGAAAGGCCACAGGCTTAATTCGAACCCACCACCTCCTTGCTGTGAGGCAAAAATCAGAAGATTAAGTGTGGAGTGAACTGTTGCAGCAGTGATCAGATAGCAGTAAAGATCTAGAGTACCAG
>CM056573.1:179650421-179725421 GCA_029721435.1 Gymnothorax reevesii
AGTCGGATTCACTTCGGTAAATACCCCCCTGAATAACTAGATTGTATGTAAAAACTTAATGCCAGAAGAGCCCCTGTGAAATTCCGAGAAGTACGAGGGCAAAATAAAGACAGGTTGTACTCAATAAACTGTTAGAGTGGCCATAGCCCAGTGGCTGACACGCTCGACCGAAACTCAAATGGTGCAGCACCAAACCCCAGTGAAGCCGCAATAAGACAACAGCTGCTTAAGGGGCCCTCAAGTGAGGCCCTTAACCCTCAAATTGCTCCAGGGGCCCCCAGCAGAGTCTGGTCGACCAGCACTTTGGAGAAAAGGCATCAGCTGAATGATGATGACGTATGTATTGGCCCAGTGCAGATTCACATGAGGCATTTCAGTCCACAAGGGGAATTTTTCTGGTCAGAGCATCATGTTACATCTAAACATAAACATTTTCTGTATTTTTTACATTTTCAGACATTCGCTTGATGAATATGTACAGTATGCTAACAGTGTGCAAGTACAGAAGCTAGCCTTAGCAATGGCCATGGTTACATGATGTTTTTTAATTCGGAATTATTTATTCAGAGTTAAATAGTTCGGAATTAAAATATTCTTCCTCGAGTTTACATGGAAATAGCAATTCGGAATTGAGGTTTACATGGAAAACAGGTTTAATCGCCTTTATTTAATTCCGCTTCACGTCCAGGGGTCAGGAAGGGTTCTGATTGGACAAGGGTCGCACGTGTTTATGTATGTAGCGGAAGAAACAAACTCCACTCCCTGCTTCTTCTCATCTCGGCTTATACCATGGAAGAACACATAATAAAAACTGTTTACGCAGTTTGTTTACCTTGGTCTGGGTTAAATACTCCTGTCTAATTGGCTGGCAGGTGTTGATTAAAACCGTTGAAACGCACAGGTAGTTTGGCCTACGGCAGTTTCACCATTTGAAGTTCGAAATTCATCCGCTAGCCAACCTATAACCATTGCAACGTCAGAGCGCAGGCGTTTGGCTGGGTATAACAGAAACCAAGCTACCAGTACTCATTTATCTCCAGTAAATTTTGCGTCGTAAGTTATAGGTGCTCAAGCGATAATGACCGTAAATATAAAAGCAGCGAAATAATCACGCTTTATACATAAAACGATTGTAATTGTGTACGGTTACAAATGAAGCTAACGTGTCCACTTCAAGTATCAGCAACTGTTGACAGTCCGCTAGTAATGTGCCGTGACAACAGACTGACTTCAGCTCGCTGGCTCTACGGAAACCGTCATAAGTTCATTGTAATTGCGGGTAGCAAGTTAGCAACAGTCTGCATAATCGCACATAATGTTGTGTGATGCAAAATCTCAGTTTCAGATGGAATCAGTTACCAAATAATTAGCTGATAAAAGGATGATAACTAAGTTATCTGGTTCCGTTTAGCTCGGCATAGGCTATAGTACTGGCTATGAGAAGGCACAGCGCCTATTTATGTATTACCAGCTTGTTTTTTAAGTGCAAAACGTTCACCAAAAATTTCTGATTGCTTTGATTTGATATTGCTGACAAATGACCATGGATAATTAACACTTAGGTGTGCATGCGCAGAACGACAGGAATTAATTTTAAAAGGAATAAACGTTTACACGATCGAGGAATTAATTAATTCGGATTTACGATCGGAATAAACCAGCCACTTACTTCGGAATTAAGTTTACTTCCGAATAATATTTTTAAAGCGGAATTAATTTTTATTCGGAATGAAATCATTTTCATTCGGAAATAAAGCTCTCATGTAAACGAGGCCAATGTGTCTCAAAAAATAATGTTATAATACTGCAAAACTACAACCACACTTCCAGAAATGTGTGTGAAATGAAAAAGTCTTGACAGAAAGCCAGGTTCCCTATGGCGGCTCACACAGGCCTGAGTATCTTCACCTGATCTAAACACATCTCACTCAAAGACTCCAAAATTATACCTAATCCACCTCAGCGCCACACAAGCCCACTCTACAGAGCACATGTTACCGTTTTTCCTGTGACATGCTTGTGATATGTGATGGCACACGTGTGTACTGTGTTGTGTTATGTCGCACCGTATGGCAAATCAAGTGCGACAGACAGCTGCGCTGCTCTCAGGATTACAAAAACACAACCCCAACACGAGACGCCCCACTAATCATCACACAGCATTATTCTTACCCAACAATCTGTGTCTAAACAAACATAATTCCTCTGACACATCCATTCAGAGGGACTTACAGTTGATTGCACCACAATGGGGCCAATTTCCCCCTGAAGCTAAGTGGTGTCTAAGGGCGTCGCCTAAGGGCCCAATAGCTACAGCACGGCTTTTACTCAGGCTACTCCGGTCGCTTGAAACTCAGGTGTTTGATAAGAATCTTATATGCACTGAGCTATGGGTCACCAGTCTTCCCAGGCAGAGGTAAGATTAAGTGCAGTCAGTGATTCCCGGTACAGTCAACAGCGTTTACTGCGGTTGGCAGAACACGGCCCCGCCCTTGAGGAGCGTCTGATTCCAGGGACGGCGTCTGTTGGTGACCCCCCCTTCCCCTCCACCAAACACTCTCCAGGTCAGCAGGACAGGTGTGCCACTGGCCCGAAGGGGTCTTTGCCTGATGGAGACCTCTTATGCATGAAGGGGTTTATTCAGAGCCTGTTGCCGCGATTCGTTGAGAAAATAACACTCCCCTCAAATATTTTGATTGGCCGGTCGACAAAGTCAATACACGGCGGTCCACATATGATCTGAGCTAACCGGAGCTCCAAGGCTATGACACTCCAGGAGTTTGGGAGTGGTAGTCTGGATTATAACTGTACCAGAACTGGAGCCACCAGTGGGGTGGGAAGAGGGGAGAGGGTTTGAGCCGAAATGGCTGCCGCTTTGCGCCCCAGTACTCGCGGCTCCTGTGATTATTTCAGGGGGAGGCCGCGGAAGGAAGCAGCCGGTTTCTCCCGGCCCGAGGCCACATGAAGCTTGTCATTGAGACACCATGAATACGGAGCCTTGTGCTAGCTCACTTCCTGTTCCGCAAGAGCCAGGGGCTGAGGGAGGGAGGGAGGGAGGGAGAGAGAGAGGGATGGTGAGAGGGAGGGAGAGAGGGAGGGAGACAAGACAGAGGGATGTAGAGAGAGAGCAGGAGAGACAAGAGAGAGGGATGGAGAGATAGAGAGGAGGAGAGAGTGACGGAGGGATCAGAGAGAAAAGGAGCCTGCAGTTAAGTCCTCCACCTCAGCAATTTGGGTCTCGTGATATTTCCTTAAATCCCCAAGTCAGCGGACGTATCAAAACAAACACAGGAGAGATGATTGTCCTCATGTTCCGAGAAACCTTCGTCCTCACATCCCCGCCAAAACAAAACATCTCTGAGTGGAGACCAGTATGTGGAGATACCTGCTGAATCGCAGCATTGTAAATCAGGGCCTTACAATTTGATGTGAACCTTTAAACCTCAGAAGAGAACTGCTTCAAATCCTCACTTCACTGCTTCAAATCCTGGCTTCACTGCTTCAAATCCTCACTTCACTGCTTCAAATCCTCACTTCACTGCTTCAAATCCTCACTTCACTGCTTCAAATCCTAACTTCACTGCTTCAAATCCTCATTTCACTGCTTCAAATCCTCACTTCACTGCTTCAAATTCTCATTTCACTGCTTCAAATACTCACTTCACTGCTTCAAATCCTCACTTCACTGCTTCAAATCCTCACTTCACTGCTTCAAATCCTCACTTCACTGCTTCAAATCCTAACTTCACTGCTTCAAATCCTCATTTCACTGCTTCAAATCCTCACTTCACTGCTTCAAATCCTCATTTCACTGCTTCAAATACTCACTTCACTGCTTCAAATCCTCATTTCCCTGCTTCAAATCCTCATTTCACTGCTTCAAATCCTCACTTCACTGCTTCAAATCCTCGCTTCACTGCTTCAAATCCTCACTTCACTGCTTCAAATCCTCACTTCACTGCTTCAAATCCTCATTTCACTGCTTCAAATCCTCACTTCACTGCTTCAAATCCTCACTTCACTGCTTCAAATCCTCACTTCACTGCTTCAAATCCACACTTCACTCGGCCCACAGATAAAACATCAGCCCCAAAAGACAAAGTCATTATAACACCCTCCCATTGGCTCTTCAACAGAGAGCCCACTGCACCATCCTCTCTGATTGGTGAGTATAAACAGAGCTCCAATATCAAAGTCTCTATTTGGACCTTAAACAAGGCCAGTACAAGAATCTTCACATTGTGAGCCACAGTGGCGTAGACATAACTTCAAAATCTGTACGCAGGGAACATCCCTTTACAATAATTATTAAACCTGAGTTCTGATTCCAAATAATTTTCCTTTATTCACACATTTTTCAATAATAAGAATAATCCATAGGTAAGTAAAGATGCAGTTTCTCTCTTGATACGATCTAAAGGCGATAAATTTGGTCCAGAAAAGGCTTTAGTCATCAGCAGGCTGCTTTATGAAAGTTAATCTGCTGTGGAACTTCTGCAATACCTTTATAGCAGACGAGGTGACCTACGCTTTATGATTGTTTAAATTGTTTACATTAAACCAAACAGAAAGATTTGAAACCCCTTCACACAATTTTGAATAAGGGTGATTGAAACATACTAATTGCGCGTTCAAATGATTGGTTGTCGTCTTGCTCAACGAGGAGAATTACCAACACCGGATAGCGTGGAGTGTTTTCAGCGTGAATGTATCGTTAAGAAAAAAAACACGAAGAAACCCATTGAGTACAAGTCAGGACTAATAAATGTTGCAAAGGGACGTTCTGGGCATGTACTTTTTAAAGCTCTGGCTGTGCCACTGGTGAGGCACAAAGACTTGTGATTGGCCTTAAAACATAAAGGCACTATAACTCTGTCTCTGGTTGGTCTTAAAACTGAGAGGTGCTATATCTCTGTCTCTGATTGGTCTTTAAACTGAGAGATGCTATAACTCTGTCTGTGATTGGTTCTTAAACTGACAGGCACTATAACTCCAGCTCTGATTGGTCTTTTAACTGAGAGGTGTTGTAACTCTGTTTCCAATTGGTCTGAAAACCAAGCAGCAAAATAACTTCCTTCCCTTTTCCCCCCAAACTTCATTTCTACTTCTGTACAGCAAGAGGACAGAGAAAAACAAGAAAATCAATCACCCAAACGAAAATACAAAAAAACAAAACTAAAAACAAATTATTTAACATCCTTCACTGATAAGTATCCTTTGAAAAAACAAATCTAAATCACATCCTTTCAGTGGCTGCACACTGAATGACTAGCATCTCTATAACCGTGTTACAAAGGAAGTGCCGCTTAAAATTATTGCGGCAGTATGAAGAATAACTGTAACTTTAATTGCTTAACAACTTCCTAACGAGCTTAAAGGGGGGTCGTCTGGGTGTTTACACAGGTCGCTGCAAAAGGGAATAACACCCCACTGAGATCCCCGTTAGCATGTTCGACAGAGGGAGAGCAATATGTTTATTGCATATAGTTTATTCATATGTATTACTATTGAATAGTTTTTGTTAATATGCTTTGGCAACATTGTATTGCATGCAGTCATGCCAATAAGGCCTTATGAACTGAATTGAATTGAATTGGGAGAGTGAAAGGGCGAGTGGCTCAATTCAAAATTAACACCACAACGTCACTATGTAACATCAACACAACAGCAATAGAAAAAAGGTCATATCAGACCACTGAAATGTTGGACTTGTTACCCACACCCCAATTCATAAACTCATCCAAGTGAGTGCTGATCTAGGATCAGCTGTCGTCTCCTCTCATGGGGGATGAGGTGACAATGTGGGCAGGGGAAACTGGTCTGAGGTCAGGCCTCCTGTTTCTGAAGCGCTTCTTCACATCCAAGGGCCAGAGACCTTGATGGAGATAGCGATGCTAATCCTCATGACCATCTATGTCTACGGCAGGAATGCAAACCTGTCTTTCGCACTGAATCCACGGCACTGACGAAAACGAGATTGGACAATGCTAAGCATCCTGATTGTAGCCGAGCAGTGATTGGACGTTTGTCAGAGGAGCCTGTGGAGATGATCAGAAAAGAGATAGCTGGGCAGGAAGTGCTGCGTTCTGCGGCGATACTCGGCGTGGACCCTGCGGTCGGGCAAACGGACCCTTTTCCCACGGCCTGTAGAGCAGCAGAGCTCAGAGTGTGAAACGACACATCTGTGACTCACGGCAAGCGAGAGGGCGAGACGATCTTCTGCGAAAACAGCTAGCAGCCCGCGTCATTGGCTGGCTCAGGCTGCGTGCTGCAGCACATCCTGTCTGCGAAAGGAAGTGAGCTAGAGGTGTGTGAAAAACAGTTGTTGCAGCTGCAGAGTGTGAGAGAGTGTGCATGTGCGCGCGCGCGTGTGTGTGTGTGTATGAGTGTGTGTGTGTGTGTTTGAGAGGGCTTCAGAGTCTGCTGTCCGGAGTTGTGATGAGGCCACTGCTGTGGGCCCCTTGAGTCATTTCATTACTGATCATCCTACTTCCTTTTTGGAGCAAAAACTACAATCCCCACGATTAAAATGAAAATGTCACTTCCCATCCACGGTGAGAAAATTTTAACCAGTTAAAACCAGTTACACATGCATGCACACGAACACACACATACACTCACACTGAAACACACACACACGCACAGACACTGAAACACACTCTCACTCACACACCTACACACACGCGCGCACACTGAAACACACACTCACATGCACACCCACACATACACACTCACACTGAAACACAAACTCACACACACACACACACACACACATTCCTCCTGTCTGCAGTCGCACCTGTGGAGCGCTGAGAGAGGTAAACAGGGAGTGAGAGACGAGGTGCTCTGTGATCTCACTGCTGAGTCGTGTAGCTGCATGCTCCCTAATCACCTCCTAATGACGCCGTCTGTCTGGAGTCACCCCCCCCCCCAGCACCAGCGCATCGCTTAATGCGCCAGTGCCTGCCATTCCTGCACCGGCCGACTCCATGTGCAGATACCCCGCTCGCTCAGTGTGCTGGAGTTCAGTTTGTGTGCATCTGTGTTCGCAAGCTTTTTCTGTGTTAATGTGGTGTGTGTGTGTGTGTGTGTGTGTGTGTGTGTGTGTGTGTGTGTGTGTGTGTGTGTGTGTGTGTGTAAAGCCCAGACTGCACAAGACAAGACTGATATCTCAATCATGCCGTGCTGACAACACAGCTCAGACACTATTATGCGTCTCAGACAACAAAAATGAAGCTATTTACACTCACCTGGAGTTCCACAACAACATCAACTCCCCCCCCTCCCCCATCTCTCAGTCTCTCTCAGTCTCTCTCTCTCTCTCCATCTCTCTCCCTCTTGTGTAAGTAAAAACATAAACTCACTCACTGCCAGAGAAGAGTGAATCCATTTACTTAATTGCAAAGTGTTGATAGCAGCTCTTTCACTGTGTAAAGGTTTAAAAGGATCAGGAGTTTTCTGCTGGGCTAAAAACAAAGCGACTGTTGGCAGACTCACTCCGACATTAAGTCTCTCGTATCTCAAATCCAATGCGCCGCCGTGGAAACAAAACATGATATTTTTATTATTATACTTCACTTGATTAGAAGTGGTACTGCTTCCACAGCCATGCATATTATAATATCATTGAATATGAATATGAAACTGTATTTTGAACCAACCTAATATACCTAACATCTCGAAAGCAAACCTAACTCAACAGCAGAAAAGTCTGCTCCGAGCTGCTGGTCAGATCAGTGATCAGGGTTGGATAAAACACACACACAGACACAAATGCACATACATATGCACTCTCAAACGCACACAAATATGCATACACATGCACGCACACACACACGCAAAAATGCACACACACATATGCTTTCTCAAACACACACAAATATGCACACACACACACACACACACACACACACATTTTCACGCAAATATGTTTCCTCTCTTTCTCTCCTCGCCCGCTGTTCTGTCCTCACTCAGTCCGGCATACAGGTCACATGACTTGTGAGATTACTCAGCCTTCCTGACCTCCTCACCTCCTCTCTCTTTGTGGTGGAGTTTTTGTCATTTAGACTTTGGTCCAAATTTCAGAGGTTATCTGTCCGGGACAATGATACAATTCAATTCTCTCTCTCTCTCTCTCTCTCTCTCTCTCTCTCTCTCTCTCTCCAAAGACACCTCGAGGCATTCCACGGCAAGGTAATATTTCTCCACCTACGCACTTAAACCCTGCCAATCTCCACCCCCCCACGTCTCGCCCCCGCATGACTCCGGGCGGTGTGTGTGACACACTCAGTCTAACATTTACTGTGTTGTGTCTGCAGCAGCTCAGCCTGACATAATGGAGGGTGTTTTCGCCAGCGCCCGAAACAGCCCAATAAAACGAGCGATTTTACGAAAAAATCCCCCCTCCCCCCCTGCTCTCGCAGCTCCGAATCCTCAGGTAAGTAGGAGCGGAGAGTAACGCGGATAAGTGTTGGATCGGCTCGGCCGTGTCCTCTCTCTGAAGTGTAGGTGTTCTGGAATGTTGTTTTTTTAATTTCCTGAACTCTGAGTCAGCGCACAAGGACCGCATTGTTTACAGTGACTAGTAGCAGTAAATGTTGCATTAGCATAATAATGTTCAGTTAAAATATCCTGATCAGCCATTACCTGTGAGATTACACAATACATAGGATTACAGTAAAGACCGGCAACCTGCAGACTTCATTTCACAATCTTAAAGCCGCTTTCACACCAGACACGAAACGGAGTTCGTCGCACAACAGATTACATTCAAAGTCAATGCGAAGACGCGAATACACGCGAAATCTTAACTCGCAAAAGAGAAACGCCACGATCAAAAGCAAACTGAAATTCAAAAAGTATGCGTTGACATATGCTTAAATAACAAACGGCAAAAGGTATGAATGCACAAATAGTGATGTGTCAAATTAAACAAAGCTGGTGCGCAATGTGTGAGATACGTGTCTCTGCAGGTTTCTTTGGGTCATTTTGGCTGCGCTCCTGTGTGATTTAGCATACCTTCAAACTGTCTTTACACTCTATGTATGAAAACCGCTATCAAGCAGCCACCTGGAACCTTTCTCGAGGTCTCTGAGGAGTTGACACACACTTGTGTCTGCAGGAGGGGGAAGGAAGTAAGGGTTGCGCACAGACAGAAGCTGGTTATCATGTTTGCGGCAGTCGCTCCCACAGGACAACACAGAAACACTATGATCCTTAACAAAATCTGCAATCAGGATCCTTCAACACTTTAATGTGTGAGTTTAAGTTAGGGGGTGTGTGTGTGTGTGTGTGTGTGTATTTGTGTGTGTCATGTGCAGATTTGCACGGCGGATAGATTTACATCCACGCACTCAAACTCACACAAACCTACACACACACACACACACACACACACACTCTTGCGCACAAAGCATTTCACTGCCATACAAAACGCACACACACATACACACATGACAGCAAACTCAAACTGGATGACACAGATATTGGTCCAAAGGTCACACAGCAAATGCTAACAGAACCACAGTGATCCACATGCCCTCAAACATCCTGCAGGTTCTCCATTCCAATGCTAATGCTGCACATCTGAATTACCTAAAATAGCAGCTCAATAAGAATCAGGCTGTAGAATCTGGTGAGCATTTGTTGGGTTGGAGCAAAAACCTACAGAATGGTAGATCTCCAGGAACAGGGTTGGGCAGCCCTGCGCTAGCTGCTGAATGAGGTGTGTTTGGTTAGGGTTGGAGTGAAGACCTGAGGGACTGTAGATCTTCAGGAACATGGCTGGTCCTCAGCTGGCCCAGAGACACATGAGGACAGAGTGGATCACAAACTGGGCAATTAGCTCTCACCCTGCCACAGGCCATCAAAAGGTACAGCCACAGACCAAGCCCTGATCCATTCTGATCAATACTGCCCCCCACAGGGCTGAACAGTAACAGCAACTGATCAATAATCTCAGCCTGACCTGTTAATCTCCCCTAATCAATAATCCCAACTCTCTCCAGAGGAGGTCTGAGTGTGTGTGTGTGTCTCTGTGTGTGTACTAAACATAAGGCAGGAAATACAACAGAAATAACAGGGGTTAGAGAGGGCAGTACACTGAGTGGGCGGGGCACAGGAAGGAGGGCGGTACCTGGGATTTGTGATTGGTTAGAAGGGCTGAAGTGACTGGTGTGGGAGGGCCTTGCGTTCCCCGTTCCGGGCCCCATCCTTAGCCCCGCCCTCTGAAAGCGTTCCAGCTCCGACAGGCGATCGGAAAACTGCATGGTTTTCTGAGGATCCTCCAGCTTCACCCGGTGTCCTGTCACAGGAGAGGATACACCAATCAGATTACATCAATCCAGAACAATTTACAGTTGATCAGACTAATCACTGACATAGAATAAGACCGCACTTTATTTTTAAGCCATCTTTAATAAATGCTTCCATCCTGAAGGACTTACAGTTGATTAGATTAAGCAGGGACCCATCTCTCCTGGAGCAGGAGGGGGTTACGGGCCAAACATCTCTGATCTTTTAAGTGGCCACTAGGACTACAATCCCAACCTTTTGAATGATAAGTCTTTAACTACTATGGGCCAAAATCATTTTGCACTCATTCCATCCATGTAAACGGCTGGATGCTATGTGAATTAACTCAAACTCTCCCCCTGTGAATTTCAGCCCAGCGCTCGAAACTCACACCTGTTCCCCCACAACGGGGTACGAAACTGTACACGACAATCATAACATCGAGCAAGGTGTAAAATTAACATCGCAGACCGAGGAGTGGGGGCGGGGCAGGGCGGAGGCAGTCTTTGTTGTTGGGCGATTTGAGATGTGATTAAAGGGCGGGAGTCATGCATTCATAACCTCCTACGCCCCCCCCCACCCCCACCCCCACCCCCACCTCATACCCCAGAAGAAAAAAAAAAAAACTGACAAACAGGAAAGCCCCTCGGCCGGAGAGAGCGCATTCACATACTGAAACAAAACGAAACGTTCTGTCGACTGGCTCTGCGCAGCTGCGTCAAGGAACCTCTCATTAACTTCACTTAATCTTAGGCGTTAATTACAAGTTACCGAATACGGCCGTGTGGAACCAGCTGACTTCAGGTAATTCGTAAAACCCACTTTTATTTTTTTTTAAAGAATGCGCTTTTTAAACTGCACAGCTGATAAAGCGCTTTGTGCTGCGCTCTGAAATGTGCACAGCGCTTTAACTCTGAGAGAGTTCCTGGAACTGCAGGCCCCCACACACACGTACACATACACACACACTCACACACACACGCTCAATTCAGCGAGCATGTCTCCACAACCTGGCACAAGGCAACCTTTATGCCTATGAGTGTGTGTGTGTGTGTGTGTGTGTGTTTGCTTGTATGGACATGATCTACCGCATGTATGGAAATACACGCTGCACGTATTCAGACATGGGAGATGTCAGGAGATGCACATTTGTGCAGTGGTAGCACAGGGCATGGGTGTGTGCGTTTGTGTGTTTTTGTCTGTGTGCACTTTCCAGTGCGCGTGTGCGTTTAAGCGCATTAGTGTCTGTATCTGAGTGGTGTGTATACGCTCACGCGCGTATATACACAAATACCCATTCTAAAAACAACACCCAATATCAATGGCAAAGATGCTGTTTCCAAAGGATATCAACACCCTCGCCCCTCCATCAGTTACGGCAAC
Organism: Gymnothorax reevesii; assembly: GCA_029721435.1. Classification (NCBI taxonomy): domain Eukaryota; kingdom Metazoa; phylum Chordata; class Actinopteri; order Anguilliformes; family Muraenidae; genus Gymnothorax; species Gymnothorax reevesii. The sequence goes on from CM056573.1 coordinate 179,662,095, forward strand.
GAAAACCTCGCACTCGTGCTCGACTCCTTACCAGGGCTAAAATTCTGAAATCCCGAAAATCGTGGCCGAAGCGAGTTGCAGACGTAAAGCAGGCCAGGAAACGATGCCTTAATGGACGGAGCGGTTTGAACAGGAGGAACACGGGATAGATAGATGTGTCTGAAAGAACATGTATACGTTCTGTGGTTTTCTGTCAGCCCGAGGGCCTGTCCCCGGACTCCTCTCCATAGACTGCCCTAATGCGAAGTAATGGCTAGATTTGAATATTTTATCAAGATATAAAGCACGGAGGCAGACGCACAGATATGGATTTTGCCCAGCTATCTCTCGCTGTTGACCCTTGGGTAATATATCTCTTTTTCCTTCTATCGCTCGGTCCATCTTTTTTTTCTTTAATCTATCACTCGGTCCATTTGTTGGCACACACACACACACACACACACACACACACACAGGCGCGCGCATGCACATATGTGGAACACACACGTCCGCGCGTGAGGCAGACGACACACAAAGCACTCTGGGTCGTCCCCTTTTCCTCTTGGCAGTGATTCAGTTCGAATAAAATCCTCATGGACCCCTCAATCCCCCCCCCCCCCCCCCCAAAAAAAAAACAAACCACGCCCCGTTGAGACACTAGTGGACATGCATATGCACACATAAGTATGAACTGCACAGTCGGCTGACACACACACACACACACACACACACACACGCGTATGCACATGCACACTCTCCAGATGAATGAGTTCACGCCTGGCTGCCTCTGATCCTGGACGCCAGGAGAGCTAAAAAAAAATCTGGGCAGTTTATTTTCATTTTGGTTTTTGGCACAATGCACAAGAGGGTCCAGTCAAAATAGTATCCTAACCCCCCCCACCCACCCATCAGAAACCCGCAGACATTTCAGCAAAGGGAATCACCACACTCTCCCCCAAATTTACCAGGGCCCCCACCACCAGCCCGGCCACAGACACCCCGCTATTCACACACACCACTACAGGAGCTCATGTCCGCCCAGACGGGCGTCAAATACACCGTGGAGGGGTATCAGGCCGCCGTCACATGCTAAGGCCCCGCAAAAATGTCCCCCCAAATACCCTGCACCCCAACTTCTCCGGCTCCTGCACACTGCTCCCCCAGACACTGTGGCTACTGTCTCCCCCTCCTGCGAGGGTTCGAGGGGTGTGTGGGGTGGTATTGGCCATAATTGGATAGTAGCAAAGGGGAAAGGCGACGGCCCGCATTTCCAGAGGCTCTCTAAACTCTGAGGCTCTCTGTCGACAGATTTATGCCTCGTCAACCGAGCGGGAGAGAGAGCTGGAGGAATTATACTCCGGGGCCAAAAAAAAGGGATAGAATGAAAGAAAAAAACCAAAGCAGAAGAGGAAGAGAAAAAAGACTTGATAATTGATCCAGTTTTGTAGCCAGTGGTGGTCTGTGATGAATTGTCCCGGCTCGTATGTGGGATGAAAGGGAATATGGCCCTCTTTGAGTGGGACAGGGGCTGGCCCGGGGCCAGCTGGCGCGTTTGGGTCCCGCACGCCGCACCTCCAGTAGGTTTGGCCGAGCATGAGAGAGAACCCAGGGAGGGGGTCTCATTACCCCTCTGTCTGGTCCTCATTCCCCCCACCCCCTCCCTCCTCCGCCTCCTCCCACGGTTACTGCCGGAGCCTTAATCAAATGAGCCATCCGCTTACTCTCTCTCTCTCTCTCTCTCTCTCTCCGTCTCTGCCCCCGCACCCCACACACCCATGCTACTCCCAACCCAAACCCCCACTCCAACTCCCCCCCTCCCCCATTCCACCTCTTCACTTTATAAACTGCCCCCGAAACCAAATCTGCTCCCACATAATTGAGCCCGGAATGACACCGTTACTGGTCCGTTCTGAATGGGCCCTTTGTGCAAGGCAGGACCTTCATCCTTGGGCGTATCGCCTGACTGTTAAACGTGATGTTTTAACATCTCTCGAACCCGGCTCCCTCCAATTTGGGAGAGGGGAGTCGGTGTGGCGAGGCGCGTGTTTGGGATGGGCGGGTGGGGATGGGGGTGGGGGGGTGTAACCGCTTTTTAACACCCCTGAGCTGGGTCCTGGGCGATGAGGGGGCTTCAGCGATGGCCACAGACCCAATTCAGAGGGTTTTGTGGTCAGATGAATATTTTATGGGATCGCAGTGCACTTAGGAACCCGTGCGGCAGCCCTTTCGGTTTTTTCGTAATGATATCATAACCGCAAGAAAGAGGGAGAGCGGAAAATGGAGGCAGCCCGCCGAGGGGGAGGCGGGATGATAATTGCGCTCAGGCGGCCAGTGACGTTTTCGGCTGACTCTCGGTGCAGGAGAGCCGAGCTGCCGGACGTCTCATACAAGCGCATGGAGCGGTTACAGGCCTCAAAGGTGTGGCACAGGCCTACGGTTTAAGAGTGCGCAACGCAACCGCCATTTCATACTGAAGAGGAGCGTGGCCATCTCAGGAACCGCATGGGTCTGCTGAAACGAAACTGAATGTAAGACAAGGTGTGACATCTGTCCCCTGCTTCAGACCGCGGAACACACTTCCATTTCATACTGAAATACAGCCAAAGATCTGAAATGACATCGAAACTCACTTCATTGTCGTGTTCAGATACTGTAAGGTGCGATATATTCGGCATCATACGTTCCTGAGAGTCTGCAGATATATTAATATACAATCTAATGTTCGCGGTCCTAACAGTCTACTTCCACGAATACGGTGAGACTTCAAGAACAGCCTGATTACCGTCCCGGACCGGTCTGAGTTTAAAAAGAAATGCAACCAAATCAGTTGAGCCATAGTTTCTGTTCTTTAAGCTCAAAACTGAATAAAATGAATGGATATAACATATGCACAGGTCCATAAATTCACAAAAAAAAAAGAGAAAGAAATAGCACAAGACTGAGTAAGAGTGTGTGTTCATGCACGTATGCCTGTGCAAATGTTTGCCAAGTTTCCAATGTAAGAGTGGTCGATAAATAAAATAAATAATTTAATACCAATCAGGAGAGGCTTGCATCCAAATTGCCAGACACCTCTTGCCAGAGTTATCGGTCTCACAGGCGAGGTGTTAAGATGGGGTTGGGACTCCTGCGGACCCACTGAAATGGGTTCCCGCGCACTGGAGGGTTAATAGAGCACAGGTGTGTGTACCTGGCTCTCTGGTCACCTGACCTCCCTCTGTATTTATTCTACCTGCACAGAAGCCCCGCCCACCAGCATAGCACTGACCTGCGCCAATATGGAATGTACATTGTTTCAGGGAAATGAGCAAAGATCAATACAGAAAGAGCTAAATATGACTGCGAGGTTTCGTGAGCTTAGTGAACGAGAGCAGAGAGTTGGAGAAGCTCTTAATGTGACTATGCCACGCATTTTCATCTTTAATAATTTTATGAAAATAAGAGAACTCAAGGTGCGTGGCCACACAACACTAAACTAGAATTTAAGTTTAGGTCTGTCGGTGCGATCCAATAACAATGGAGGACCAAAAAGATTTCGGCTGAGTGATGTGTATTCATTAGCATGGCCTTATTACCAATGACACAGGAATATCAGTCAAACTAAGAATCACTTTGCAAAAAAGGAACATTCTTCTATTAGACTGCCCTCACTTTCAATGCCATACCAACTCTCTCTCTCTCTCTCTCTCTCTCTCTCTGTGCTGTGTGCAGTAGACCGAGGGGATCTCAGGTAGGGAACAGAAGTATCTCCCCCCATCTGTCTGTTAGGGCTCGCGGACGTTCGACTGTTGAGGGGGGGAAGTGACAGTTGATTTCCTTCTTGCTGTGGGGGAGGGGGGCGTTTCCGCTGTTTTTCTCAGATGGAGTTTGAGGATGTTTCGACATCAGTCATTGCGGGTCCTCGCAACCCGGCCTTCCTCCTGTATGGCACGGAGAGAGGCCTCATTCTTCAGCTGACTGACAGGGACCAGGAGAGGCCCGTGTCCACTGTGATGTCACAATGCGTTCCAACAGAACCATTTGCAACAGCTTCTAACAGACAAGCACCTGAGGAGGCCCAGCCCCCAATGTGATGTCACAATGCCTGAGAGCAATACCTTCCACAGAGATACCTGCAACTCTTTTGAATGGAAACCCAGCCAATCAATTCTTTGATCAATCATACAAGTCTTTGGGTTGTCACGCCACACAGTTGTATACAATATACATTTTCTGGATGTAATTCAAAATCCAAATTTATGACAACTTGGGGGGGGTCTTCCAAGCAACCACAGAACGACATACTCTTTTTGATCGTCAGCTCTATGGGTAATAACATATGGCTGGCTTTAAAATATTCGCAAAATGACAGACGTATTTACTACCAGCAAACATAACTACACAATGAAACCTGAGGCTTAAGCTGTTTTCAATGTTGAATCAAAGTTCACATAAACACAAAAAAGAGTAACCTTAAGCGCTGTTCACAGCTCACTAACAGCGTTCGCAGCTCATTTGGGACTAGCGACAGTTAAGCGAAACCCAGCCAGCCGTCAGGGCCGTTTCACGCCAGTCATTCCCACCCACAATGCCGAGCGACACGACGATGTGATGAGACCAATACAAAGCACAGGCGCACGGCTATGCAAGGCGTAACCAATCAATCACAGAGCAGGTTGATGTGCCCTACAGTCACATGGATGAAACCACACACGGCATAACCAGTCTATCGCCGAGAGAGAGAACCTGGCGAGACTCAGACCTCACATACCACATCACACAATCAGCGCATCACTCCGAGCACATCTCACCAAGTCACAGACAAACGCTAAAATAGCATGAATTCTGTGGGTCGAAAGAGGAGGTTTGGAAAAGTTTCTGTGCCAGAAAGTGTGTGCGTGTGTGCGTGCCTGTGTTTGTGCGCGCGTGTGTGCATGCATATGTGTATTTGTGCATTTGTCCATGTGTGTGCGTATGTGTGAGTTTGTATTTGTATGTGTGCGTGCTTGTGTCTGTGTGAGCGTGTGAGAGTGTGTGTATGTGTAGCTGTGGTGGGCGATTTAGTTGCTTTCTGGAGGTCTGCTGGAGCACAGCAGAGACCCGCCCCGGTGCGGAAGGAGTCGTCTTGTGTTTTTCCACCCGAGTCAGTGAGCTGCGCAGATGTAACCTGCAAACTAAATGTTGTCTTTGTGCAGGAGGTGAGATTTACATGTGGGACAGCGATAATAAAAAAGGTGATTATTGCAGTGACAGGGCGTGTGTGTGTGTGTGTGTTCTATGTATGTGTATGTGTGTGTTCTGTGTGTGTATGTGTGTGTGTGTGTGTGTCATGTACACCATAAGGTGTGAAACTGAAACCTTGTGACATGCTGGCTGACGTGTTCAACACTTGTGACAGCAACTGACTTACTGTTTTCCCATACGCCTGAGAGGACAGGAGTGTGTGTGCGCCTGTGTTTGTGCCTAAGTTGAACCCGTATGTCTCAAAGCTTTTATCAGCGCATTTCTGTGTGCGCCTCGCCTGTGATTGTGCATATGTGTGTGTGTGTGTGTGTGTGGGTGGGTAGGTGGCCATTTGTTTGTGCGCGTGTGTGTGTCCGCTTCAATTTGTGTCAGAGTGTGTAAAATGTTTCTTTGTTAATGTCTGTGAATTTTTTGTGTGTGTGTGCGCGTACGTGCATGTTTGTGGCTTTGTGTTAAAATGCGTATCCAAGTTTGTCTGTGCTTATTCCTGCGTACTTCTGTGTCAGTTAGTGAGTGTGTACGCCTGTGTCAGTGAGTGTGTACACCTGTGTCAGTGAGTATGTACGCCTGCGTCAGTGAGTGTGTACACCTGTGTCAGTGAGTGCGTACGCCTGTGTCAGTGAGTGTGTACGCCTGTGTCAGGGCTGCAGAGAGAGATGCAGGTGTGTGTCATGCCAGTCATGCCAGAATGCTCTGCGCTATAACTTACAATCAGCTGCAATTCATACAGAATAAGGGCATCATCAAAGCAGCCAAAACTGACATCTTGGCTCAGTCAACCATCTTGGCTCCTCCCTGAGTGCAGAATGTTCTGATGTGCTGCATTCTAATTCTCCATTGGCTGCATGCATGACAGGGGCGTGGCCTCCCAGGACTGACATTTCAAGTGCCGCTCCTATGGTTCGATTGATGAACCACTTGCAGGCTGGTATTGCGTTTCCAGTGGTGCTCATTGTGCGGTCCGTAAATATTGGGACAGCGACAGAGTTTTCATTTTTTGGCTTTTTTTTTTTTTTTTTTGGAATACACTGGATTTGAGAGAGACTGAATTTAAGGTTATAGTAGAGCATTTCACCTTTATGGATATTTACATCAGAGTACGAATCTACGAAAGAATAGATCCATAAAGTTATTTCTTATGAATATTCGCTGTTAAGATACTACACAGACTGCACTACAGGCTCACCTGAGGCTGTGGGTTAATGCGCTTTATAATTCAGCGAGGAAGACAACCAGTATCACTAGTTCATCTAGCTATTTGACTTCCTCTTCGAGAGGCATGCCTCCGCATGGGAGCGATACACGGGGACAGCCCGCTGACAGGATCAACTGACTATTCATGAATAGTTAGCAATTCTTTTCAGTTAGCAGCTAAGGAAATAAGATCAACAAGGATAGAAATGATAAAAAAGTCATCGAATTATTACGGTGGAGCTTACGACTTTCCTTTCAAATTTCCATCCGACCGCTGAACTGAACAGAACAGATAACCCCGAATCCAGGCCGGCCGCCTGTTCCATCGCTACTCTCGACAAAAGCAAACATTCCGGAACATCTGTTCCCCTTTCATGCAGCCTGCCTCTCGCGTTTAAACCACAGACAGGTAAATATTTGAGGAAAAAAAAGCGCCGAGGTAGCGTCGAATCCGTCGACTTTCCCGTAAGAGTTACCCGGCCCGCCACGCCTTTTTTGCGGTCCGCCCGCGGACAAAAGACAGGAAGGGGATACACAATCTAAAAAAAGAGTTTATTATCGTAATGCAGTAAAGGGTAAAATATGTCAACTCACGGACCATTTATTTTTCTAAAACAAGACCTCTGAGTTTATTAAATTACTTTAAAAGCGCCATTACAGACCATTTCTCCCCCTTTCGGCACATAAATAAGGAAGCCCCGAAGTATACAAAGTTGGTATTTTCTCCCCTCGATTGTAGGGTAAACAGGAAAAAGTTTGGCATGAAGAGGGGGTGGGGGGTGAAATTAACCGTGCGTTTTGTTTTTTTTCCGTGCAAGAGCCCTCAAGCGGTCCACTCGTGTATTTTCTTTTTACTGGACTGACGCTGACGGCCGACAATAAATAAACTGACTGATTTTAAGGGTGTTGAGACCCCAAATGCCCTCTTTTTGCGACCAGGAGAAGCCGGACCCCTATCTGATCAACTCAAGGCCTTCAAAAACACACCGCGACCGAGACCATTCAGCTGATTCAGCCCGATGATTTATTTAAAAGCACTGACAGAGCTTCACGAATGACAGCGAAAAATAATGTGAAGATCAGGCCAGCCGCACTACATTAAGACCCACTTCTCCTCACACCTGTTTATTTTTTCACAGAGCAGACAAAAAAGAAAGGAAGAAAACTGCAAAATTCCTTTCACCACTTGCTGTGAATAGCAGGCAGACAGACAGAAAGAAAGAGAGAGAAAGAGACAGAGAGAGAGAGAAAGAGGGGGTGGGGGGGGGTAGAGCGAGTTTTGGACGGACTGAATTCTTTCTGCCTTTTCTCCAGCGTATTTATTCTAAACTTTGGCTCTTTTCTCAGGGCTTAGTGAAGGATTGGAGTTTGAATACCAGGAGTGACGAGCTGCCAGTTTCGGCTGAAGTGGCAGTTTGGTACCTGCAGTCTGGTGTCTGCACCCTCTTCCTTGCGTGGGTGGGAGAGAGAGGGCTGGCTGACTTAGGCAGGGAGAGAGGGGCATTGTGGGATATCCAGTAAATGGCACAATAGCTCCAAAATCCAGGCCTGTCAGAGGCTTGTTTGCCCGTTTAACAGCGACAGACACTGCAGGGCAGTCTGGGGTTTATTAGGTGGTTTTTCCTGGCTGCAGCCCAAACGAATCCCTCATTAACAAATATCTGCCCAACGAGTAAACAAATGCAAAAACACCACACACACACGTGCACAAACACACACACACGCACAAGTGCACACACACACAAACACACACACACGCACAAGTGCACCCTCACACACACGTACAAGTGCACGCACACACATAAAAACACTCAGAAAGATACATGCACACACACAAACGCATACTGAAATTCTCACTTCATCACTTTCTAACACCCACGCAAGTGCACACACACATAAAAACACTCAGAAAGAAACACACACACACACACACACACACACACGTATACAAACAACGACACACAGGAGGCAGTTTTAAATTTTTTCCAAGCTTGAAAACTCACAAACTTGCTCAGAGGCAGCCATTTTATCAGGGACTCATGAACTAGGGGAATTTATCGGCAAATGCCACGAAGGAGCGCTCCAAATTTACCCAAAATGCAATTAGCCCCCACCCTCACCGGCCATTAATCTTCTCCTGTATTGTTGTCTACCGAGGACACCTCTTCCCAGCCCCGCCCAAAACTCAGCCCCGCCTCATCATTTCTGTTCTACACATCAAAGCGTTCGGAGAGAACTGCTGCCAAACTGCTGCCTTCAGTGTGATTTGTGTTCATGGGCGTGGCCTGGTGCGGGTGGACGGTGGAGAGGTGTGTGTCTGTATGTGCTTGTATGTATGTGTGTGAGTGCGTGTGGATGGAGGGGTCGTCCCATGGTGTTTCGCTTTATCACAGCCCCCCCCCCCCCCCCCCCACCACACACACACACACACACACACGCCACAATGCTTCGTGTTTGCTCAGGCAAAATATAACACAGCAAACACGCTTTGTTTGTTCATTTGCATACTGAGTGGAGCCAGTGTGCTGAACGCAAATGAGGGAACAACAACCCCCCCCCCCACCCCCTCATTAATTCTACCGCACCCCCACCCCACCATCTACCATTTACCCTGTCAGAGAATAACATCTCCGGTCAAAGCTGATATCACATGAAAAAAGCAAAAACAACCCCATATCTGTGTATATATATATATATATATATATATATATATATATATATAGTATATATACATTTATGGATATATATTCCATAGATGATTACAAATCGGAGTTGACATGTAGATTAGGCCTCACACGCTTTCTCCCAACGCCATTGGTCAGATTCCGTTCATTGAGAAACGTCAACTCATTGGTTCGTAAAGGTAACTTCACCAATTCGGCTGGTAACCACTCGCCATCTCTGACACAAGCTTCTAGTGGACAGTTTATTCAGGTCAATGGGATGAATAATTCAGTACCTAGCATGCTAACGCTTTTGGCCAGTAATGTAGTACGTCACACATTTGATCATATACAGGCAAAAATAACATGAATAAAAACGTACTTCTGAAGGGGAAGTAAGAATATGTTCTCACAGCTAAAAGAGAAGAGGGGGATTGCACATCAACATAGCAGTGTGTGTGTGTGCGTGTGTGCATGTGTGTGTGTGTGTGTGTGTGTGTGCACGCATGCCTGCGTGTTTGTGTGCGCACATACACTGGAAAAGTTTAAAGTGTTCTGAACTAAGAAAAGTATGCCAAATTCAAGTATTTACTCAAATTCAAGTCCCAGTGGTTGGACAAACTCATTTTTTTTTTACTTATAGCTGACCCAACTGAAAAATACCTTGCAGCTGGTTGCCCTGCTTTTTGAAGTTGAGTCAACTATTGACTTTTTGCAATGTGTGCGCGCATGTCTAGCGTCCCACGGAAATACCTAGTAAGTCACATTCTTACAAAAATTGAGTTAAGGTCATATTTGCACTTACTAGGTTGGCCCTCATCATAAAATACACTTTTCATTTGCAGAATGTTAACCGAGACCTCAGGATGACAATGGCAAAAGCTAGCAAGTACACTTATCTTGCACACTTCCTCAGGAAAAACCGAGTGAGAGCACTTGCTCACTTCTTCCTCTGTTTTGTTGGACTTGCTATGTTTTTCCTTGGTTCCATGTGACTTGCTATGTTTCAGTCACATGATCTTAAAACAATATGGCAGCCTGCATTGTTTTGTAATTTGCTCTTTCTCTGTAAAAATGTTGTCAAGGGGACAGCGAATGGTTCAACTTGCCCTGAAAAAGGAAAATAATATCCTAACATTAGCACTGCTGTTGGTGAACACACTGTCACTGCAGCTGCTTCAGTTAACCTGCCGGATTCCTCTGAATCTCGGCCAGCATCATCTACAGGTGTAACTGTTCAGGAAGCAATGAGTGCTAGAAGTGTAGAATCGCCTACATCTTTATGAGGGTCAAAGAGTGTTGATGATGAAAGTATGAATGCAGGGGTCATGTATGAAGTCCTGGTGGAGATCTAGTGAATGCTTAATGGGGACCTGACAGCATTACTATTTGGCCCCTTGAAAAAGTTCATACTTTCATAGCAGCAGACAACGTGCATGGTCCCATTGGAACAAGAATGAAGAGGGCTCCCAAAATTCTCACATTCCATGACTTTGTTTACCTGGTTGACACATCAGCTGTAAACATCAAACCTGTTGTTATGCAGCTGAATGATTTCTGTCACTTCCAGGCGGGTAATAGAGCCTGAAATTCAAAATGTGTTGCAATGCCCCTCCTTAGCAAACTTGTTGAGGTAGAATTCATAAAGTCCTCTCATTCTATGTTGGTCAAGGAGAAGAGCTTCAAAAGTGTCACCAAGGAAGCTGCTTTCCTGAAGCGAAATTTCACTGCTGAAATGCCAAGAAACCAAATTTGTTACAGGCTGGGATACAGCCGGGAAAGAGGACATTTCGGATTGATATTCCAGAATCCGATGTCCCAGACCTCTCAGAAAACCACTGACTCGAAGAACTTTTTAAAGTACGGTTTGGAAATGTAAAGCCTCTTTCAAAAGTCACATGAACATTAGTTTTAGGTATAGCTGCCACATACCTACTCTCCAGACTGTTCAATATAGTATCTAAAATGGAAAAGGTAAAATGGAAAGGTAAAAAATAGCAAGTTACAACTAGATCATGTGACGTAATCTTTTTAAAAATCTTACTCATCAATGTTTTAGAACAACAGATGGCAAGACTTTTCCACAGCAGAACATCTTCACACATGTGGCAGTTGGAGACGATTTCCCATTTTACTCAAAAGTAACCAGATGAGACTTACTACCTATTTCCAAGGGATGCTAGTCGTGTGTTCGTGTGCATCCGTGTGAACATGCAGGTGCCTGCGGGCCGGCGTGTGAGAGTGAGTGTGCGTTTGTGTTGTGTGTCTATGCCCCACAATCACATTTGTGTGTGTGTGTGTGTGTGTGTGTGCGTGTGTGTGTGTTTGCACTTTTGTCCATCACAAGCGATCGATCGGGGACAAAACGTGACCCAGTGACATTAGGACAACAGTCACGGGTGCTTAACTCATTCGTATGTCTGTTTGTCAATATTTCTGTCAATCCATCCTTTAAACCATTCTGTATTTCTCCAAGATTAGAAGTAATAATTAGGTGGGCAAGAGAGAGAGGGTGGGAGGCATATACTGTACATGGTACAGGCACATACATATTTAGAGAGAGAGAGAGAGAGAGTGCATAGGCTATTTATAAATGTGTATCTATAGTCAGAGGGAGAATGTAGAGATTGAAAGATAAAAATGAGAGGAAGAAAGAGAGAGAGCATGAGAGAGATGTAGAGTGAAAGGGGGAGGGGAAAGTCTGCTTAACCCTTTCAGCGCCATAGGCAACTATAGTTGCCCAATGATGTAAGATATCAAAATCAGATGCTGTTGAAAACCAATCATGTGGCAACTTGTGAGAGAGGGATAGAGAGATATAGAGAGAGGGGGATAGAGAGAGAGAGAGAGGGAGAGAGAGAGAGAGGGAGAGATGAGGGGGCGTAACAGAAATAGGGATGGACAGACTCAAAGATGGAAAGAGAGGGGATATAGGGACGGATCATTTTGAAAAGAGAGAGGGAGAGAGAAATGGAAAGAGTGAGGCATTGAGGGGCAGAAAGAGAGAGGGAGCGATAGAGAGTTGGCGGGAGACAAAAAGAGAGAGCGTAGAGAGCTTGAGAGACTGAAAGAGAGGGAGAGAGATAAAGAGAGATGAAGAGAGAGGGCTTTATTTGGGGCAGCAGCGTAGCGTGAGGTCAGGCTTCCTGCGATTAAAATAAATAAAGCACAGAGCCTGTCCCTCCGTCTCTCGCTCGCCTCCGTCCCGAAACGTCGCGTCTGCCGTCTGTCTGACCTCCCCTTCACACACACACACACACACACACACACACACACGCAACACTTCACACACCACTTCTTAGCTTTACCCTGGGCAGGCCACAGAAGTCATTTAATCGGTCTCAACTAAGCAAACATTTAAATGAACACAAAAGCTTCACTAGTAAATTTCACTTGTCAAGCAGACAGTAACTTGGTTTCAGAAAAAAAGAATCTTAAAACAAGTTACTATTGGCTTGACCAGTCAAATTTACTTATCCCATTGGCAAGCTAGACAAAATTACCTCAAAACAAGAACAATTTTTTTGTCTTACAGAGAAAAATGGTGATAGAAATAAGTTTGTTTTAAGTCTTAAAATAAGTAAATTCATCTTACCTAGTATTTTTAACTTTCATTTTTTTGCAGTGATGAAATCACAATTGCTTTCTTCTGTTTGAAGAATTTTTTTTGTTGGCTTAGTTTTAATGTTAAGCGACCATCTGTCGCCATGTTACCGGCAGGAACAGACAGCCGCGCTGCAGAGGTGTAAAGTCAGTGTGTGCGTCTCACAGCGAGAGAAGTGTGTATGCAGCAGTGTGTGCGTCTCACAGCGAGAGGAGTGTGTATGCAGCAGTGTGTGCGTCTCACAGCGAGAGGAGTGTGTATGCAGCAGTGTGTGCGTCTCACAGCGAGAGGAGTGTGTATGCAGCAGTGTGTGCGTCTCACAGCGAGAGGAGTGTGTATGCAGCAGTGTGTGCGTCTCACAGCGAGAGGAGTGTGTATGCAGCAGTGTGTGCGTCTCACAGCCAGAGGAGTGTGTATGCAGCAGTGTGTGCGTCTCACAGCGAGAGGAGTGTGTATGCAGTATCAATCGGAAACATGGGGCGCCTGCATCGCCCAGGACCGATGAAACGCTGGGCTCTCGTACACCCTCAAAATACTGAGATGCTTCACCTGTGGAAAACATGGCTGCCAAGAGTACAGAAGCCACGGTGCGAAATTCAGGACGGAGGTGAGCGGACGGCTCCTGCCAGAGCCAGGGACAATTCTTGGAATGGATATGTAAGGCCATTCAGGCTTGTGTTTACTGCGGCGTCTACAAGTGCATCGGTGTGGACTGACAGGCCTCATTACTGAAGCAGCCATTGCTGTAAATCTGTACCAGTTGCTTTGCTTTTGTTTTACTTTTGGCTGTTGAACCGTGGCTCTGCCTGGCTGCTGATTGGCCGACCGACTTGGCGCTGCAGGGCTTTGATTGGAGGAGTCTTTGAGCAGGAAGTGGCAGAGGGAGATTGATTGGTGGAATTTGGTAATTTTGTACCGAAAACTGAAATGCGCGGTTAAGCCACCTATTTCCAGCATGTACAGCGAGTGTTACCCCACCCCAAAACACTAAGTTCACACATGAATACATGTACACACGCACATATACAAACACACACACACACACAAAACACACACTACACTGGAGAGTTGCGTTTCTAAAGTGAATTTTCACCCAGAATGTGCTAAACTGTTAAACTGTGATATAGACCTGTTAAACAATTGTCACCTGACCAACATTAGACCAATCGCGGCCCAGGAATAGGGAGAGACCAAGGAAACTGAAAACTGCTTGAAGATAGACCACACAGCTAATAAAAAATAAAACTGAAAAGAAAAGAGAGGATAGCAAACCATAAAAAAGGATGACGGCCATCATCGGCATGGCGACACAGAGAACATTAACAGATGCGGTGACGCCGCATGGCTAAATTAACTCTCGACGAACATTGCGTGCGATCAACTCCCTCGGTCTCTCTCACCCTCTCTCAGTTTCTCTCTCTCGCACGATGACATCAGCGGAGCCTCTGTTAGGCGGAAGAACATGAGTCACAGCTCAGAGATCTTCAGATCTCCGGCGGACTCACAAAGCCGAAAAAAGCGCTTCAAAGCGACTGTGGATGGTGGCGAGAGGAGCTGACTGCGAGTGCTGTTCTCATAGCAGGTCTAAAAACACTGCATGATCACACCATCTGCCATTCACAGCAAAGAACTCCACGCAGGTATTTTAGCAGAAGGCTTCCTGATTAAAATACCCCCCTCTCCTATTTAAAGGAGCCCGGCCTCGCTCCTGGCCGCCACACGGCCCGATATCTCAGGTCTCTCCCCCCCCCTGCTCTGAGCGCACTGATCCCAGGCCAGCTGCCACTCTCCATGGGCCGCAATTTAACTAACTCACCCCTCCGGTCAGCAGGCCTCGGTCGCGGTCGGCCGCGAACGCGACCCTCTTACCAGAGTTATGGGCTGAGGGCTGTGGCCTCCGCAATTGCGGCTTATGCATCACCCCCCCCACCTCCCCCAACCCCCCATCCCAGCACCCCAATCCGCCAACTCCCAACTCCACCCTCCCACTCACACACACACACACACACACAGGCATGCGGTGGGCAAAAACCTAACCCTTAATGTGCATTAGTGATCCCTCTCTAGGCTGATCCTCCCCTCTCTTCCATTGTGGTCCGCAGCAAACGATCAATCAGCTCCCCCCCCACCCCCAACCCCCAACCCCCCCTTCCCACAACCGCTCGGCCCTCCAGCCCGAGACTTCGCATCCCGCCAGTGCACCATGGCCGACATTCCGAATCGGTGCACCACAGGAGCTCCTATTATCCGCCTGTGAGTCACTTGCCTCTTTTTACTCAAAAAAAGGCTATAGATGGACCCCCTCGTTTGTCCCCTGATCTTAGAATAGGTCCCTGTCCGTTTCCGTAGCACATTCACCCCCGCCCCCCCAGCAAAGCCCTCCGCCCCGAGACGCCTGCCCGTCGTAAAAATAGCCAACTCACGGCGTCAAGCGTCCGCTCAACGCTCTGTATCGGGACCCCAGCTCCCAGCCACAGAGAGGGCAGACGTCTCCTGAATTTTATTTTCCTTTGTGTCCTTCTTGAATGAAAGCGCATGACTCAGATGGGATTCATCTGAGCGGTCTCTCAGGCAACCACAATTTTATTATTTTGTTTTTTTTTTTTTGGTCATACCACCATAACCATCATCAATCCACCATCCCTTTTTACTGTCTTAAAATTCTCTTCTTCTATTGTTTCGTTAATGGTGTTTTTAAAGCAGGCTGACTCCACCCCTCCACTGTTCCCTCCCACAGCTACTGGGGTGGGGGTGGTGGAGCTTGGGGGGGGGGGGGGTGTGGTGTGGTGTCACTTTAAACTGTTGTATTCAAACTCAAGCACTCAAAAGCCCAGTTGGCATACTGCAAAAAATTGGTCCTGCGTTTGTATATTTTGAAATATTTCAAGTTGTGAAGGTACCATAAATCAAGCTAAGTCAACTTCAAATCCTAAATCTTATCGAGAAAAAAAAAAACACAACATTTTAAGTCGGACAAACAACTCAAACCATGTTTAAAATAACAAAGACCAACAGTGATTTGTACAGCCCTCATCATTTTTGCCAATCAGTTGGGACTGGAAATGGTGGGTAACCTCTCGACGAATCAGAATTGAGATCAGTTTTGCATTAAGCTGGGTATCTTCTTCAATGATTGGAGAACAGATTGGTAATGCACGGTATCATCTTCACCAGCTGGAAGAGAGATTGCTAATACTGGGTATCATCTCCAATAAGTGATTAGTAATGCGCGGTACTCACGTCTGGGTTCTCGCGGCCCGTCCACAGTTACTTTGATGGCCCGGTGGTACGTCGCCACTTGGGTGGGACTAGAGAACACGGTGATGGTGAGAGTGAAGCTCTTTCCTGCAAATGGGACAAAATCAATACATCTATCAACCCATCATACGTCTACCCATCGATTCATCAGAAAACATTCAACCCATTTATCCAGAATACATCAATCAATTTATCAATGAAGCAACATACAATCTATCATACATCGATCCATCTGTCTATCAAACAACATACAATCTATCATATATCAATTAATTTATCCATCAAACAGCATACAATCTATCAAAAATTGATCCATTTGTCCATCAAAAATCATTCAGTATATCATCCATCAATTTATTTATATACTGAACAATATTCCATCAGTGGCAGCTGGTGAACTGGGGAGGCTGAAACCATCCCTTTAAATTAATGATTGGTCATGCCTGTTTTCAATCATTCATTTAAATTACCATTACAAAAGCTCTGAAAACTCTCAACATCATCAGATGTGGCCAGTTCTCATATATAACGCATATCGATTGTGACTCCAGACTTCTCACGCTTTTCTTTACTCAGGGGTTGGAAGCAATGCATGTGTTTCTTGATCGTTTAAATGAAATAAGATCATTTGAAACTTCTTTATGCAATTCCATTGGTTCCAACCCCCCCACGCACAAGGACTTCAATTCCCCGCGAGGATCTCTTACATACGCGTTGATTGAATAATTGCTGACTACAGCAGAGGTGCGTAAATATGCCACTAAAACTGACACCAAATGCTTGAGAGTCGACTGGTATTCGTCATTAATGAAAACTGGCCACATCTGATAATGTTAGGAGTTTTCAGAGTTTCGTGATGGTAATTTAAATGAATGGTTGAAAACAGGTCATGACCAATCATTATTTTAAGGGATTGTTTGAGCCCCCTGTTTCCAGTTCACGAGCCGCCACTGTATTCAATATATCACATGCCAATCAATTTATCCATCAAACAACATTCATTCTATCACATCGATTCTTCTGTCACTAAAACAACATCTGAATTCTTGAGTTTCTAAAGGACCCAGCTCCAAGGAACACCCTTTTTCAAGAAAGAGAAAAACAGTTTTTTGTTTTTTTTCACCCATATATTTTTAGTTTATTCCTTTACAAGACAGCATCATTGGGATGCCTTTGGCTTAAATTACAAGAAACTTGCCTGTTTTGTTATAAGACATGCAAACCACTAATTCATTGGAGTTGGGCCCTTTGGAAACTCAATGATTCAGTTAATATATTATCTATTGATCCATTTATCCATCAAACAACATTCAATATATCAATTATCAATCGATAAACCCATTAATTAAAATAGTCAACCATTTTGCCAGTTAATACATCGATCAATCAATTAATTCAATTGATCCATAAATCTGTCAGCAAATCCATTAATACAGTACATCAATTTATTAATTAAAAAGCATTCAATCTATTGATACATTGATCTCAATGATTGATTCCATCAATCTATTAATCCCTCAAACAGTAATTAATCTTTCAATCCATCAATCTCTTGATTCATAACTTTATCAATCTATCAGTCCAATAATGCTACAATACTTTTTAATGCATTTTTTTTTCTTGCACAACGTATTGTTTGTTTTTGGATCAATTTGCGCATAGAGAATTCATATTTTCTTTTTAGGGGCTCCAATATGGTTTCAGAATTAATTCAGGCTTGTACATGCCAACAGCAATACCGTGCAGCAAATGTAGGCTACCTACGGGACTGAGAATACTGTTTGCCTGATCTGCTATTTTGCTAATAGCTCTATTGCTAAATGAGCAGAAACAGATTACCGCACAACGCTTCACATGGGACGTCGGATAAAAACAAATACCTTCAAATGGAATCAAACTGGGATATTACTCAATGAGCAATTAACACGCAAACAAACTCGTCTCCTGGTGAAATATGGGAGACTCCTGACGGAGTCTGAGAAGGATCTGTCTGTATAACGCATCGGGAGATGGGTATCAGGCGGGAACGACGCGTCAGAAGCGCAGAGAGATCTCCCGCTTCGACTACGGCGGAGTTTAACCCCAACATACAACTCGGGAACTTTACAGTCTTAACCGTATGAAAAGCTAACAGAGGCTGTTTATTGCGGCACAAGGCTGATGTCAGCAAGCCAGCGACTGTTTTTTTTTTTTTTTTTTTTTGCAGTCAAAGAGATATTTTTTACGACTGAGCGGTTAAGAGCTGCTGGTGCCAGCATCAAGAGCAAGACGACACAAAGGGAGCCGTGCTTTTCCCCAATGCTGAATGGAAGCTCTGATATAATAAATATCTCTGCGGAAAGGAGTAAAACCCTGCCAAGAGGATGCTTCTATTATTCGGGAACAACCGAAGACAGACATGCAACGTGCTTTTGATTCAGAGAAGCAGACATGAGAGAGAGAGTTTTATTCACCAGCCTGCAACGATTTAAGTGTAGCATATAAAAAATAAGAACATAAAAGGCTAGAATCTCAGCCAGAACGAGGGGGGTGGGGTATCAACAATGCTACCAATAATTTTTTACAGGTGCGAGCAAGCCAATTAAACGCGACACAACAGGATAATAATATATTCAAGGCCCTGGCAACGACTGTTTTCCCATTTAAAAAAGATGTTTTTGAATGCTCTCGACTGACATCACTACCGCCGGTCCGGACTATGATTCAGCAGTTGAAGCAATTAAGATTCTTGACCACTTTGAGGCCTTAAGTGATAATCGGTTTGATGTTACTGAATAAACCAACGGCCCAGGCCCACGTCAGCGCTCATGAAATGGTATTTAAATAAACTATAGATGATATCAGCCACTAAAAAAATATATAGGCTACTTTTCATTTATATCTAACTGATGTGTCCCGCACAATGGTTGCGGTGTAATCCACGTGCAAATACTTCTATGATTAGCACCATTCCAGCTGAGCAGTCAAAAGTGCGTCTATGCAATGCGTCTCGCAGAAATACGAACTACGGTGTGGCTCAGTGCAGTCTGAGATTGATTTCCCTCTCCTGCTAACGGCAAAACACGTCTGGAAAGGACGCGTACTTGAAGTGCAGTCCGTTATTAAAGCATTAAGTCCACAGAGCTGACAGCTTATCTTAAGCAGCGGACCTCATATACGTCATATTCTATAGGCGCCACAGCACAACCATTCCTTCAGCGTTTGCAGATTGAACTTAGGCTAATGCTGACGTTGGCACGAGTAATTTGTTGAACTGCTGAATTATATTTGGGGGGTCGGGTTTACAAGGTATGGTTCCACTATAAAGATCTTAAAAAATAAATAATACAATACTTTGGGAAATGCTTCTTTTTACCACATTACCGCGGAAAAGCGGTGTAAATTTGTTTACTCACCTCTTCCGCTTCTGCCCACGAACCTCAGGTCGTTGAATCGGGCGACCTGATTTTTCATCACGGCAGACGCATTCCTCAACTCCGCCGAATAGTTCTCGTCATTGCCGGCCATCACTGTCACGAGCGTCCCGTCAGGAACATCGCCAAGAGCGACCACCTGCCACAAGAATCCCGTATGAAATACACGAGGAGCGCAAACCCGTTAATTCCGATATTAAAAAGTACAACTGCCCGGCAAATCAATATATCAACATACAGCTAGCAAGTAATAATGTAATAATAAAAAATTAGAGAAAAATAAATAAATAAACAATGGTGATGGTAATAATAATAATAATAATAACAACAAAAGTTATTATTATTATTATTATTATTATTATTATTATTATTATTATTATTATTATAAACAGAGTAAATAGTAATTTAATATTTAGTACAATTTGCGGTAAATTTTGAAAAGAATATATTTGGACGGGTAACGAACTAGGGCACTGATATCGAATGAGAACAGGCATTCAAATGCAGTTTAATTCAGAACCCCGGTACAGGCTTGATTGATTTGATCTGATAGGTTTTACTATAAATAGCCGATGTCGAAAAAAATATCATGGAATTCGAAAACATCCACCTGACAAAGATAATGCAAAAACTACGTTGTCCGGTCGTCTGACTGAATTGGCCATCTTTGATTGAAATCACATTATTTTCTGTGAATGTGATTAAATCACTGTGGTGCAAATTATTATGCATTTCACCATTGGTTTTAGGTGCATAGTCTTAATACATTTCCAGAGGGTGTAAAACATAATTAATCCACCCGTTGGACAGAATTAAGGCTACTGAGGAGAGTTTCGGTGGGAGAAATAATACAGTTGAGCGCAACGAGGAAAATTCTATCTAGAAAACCGCGAAGAAATTCTTTTAGTTGATTTTACCCACATAACAAATATTCAGCCCGTATGACCAATACCGCTGCCCACAAAAGAGGCTCGATTCGATGAACACAAACCGTGCCCCCACCTTCCCCCATCCACCGCCCCACCCCACACCTTCACATTCACAGGCGCGCTACACCCTCTCCTATGCAAGGATGAGAGATGAGACACCAAAATCATAATTTAACCTTATGGGGGAAAAAAACGTTCCATACTTTCAATAGACAAGCATACTCCCTTGATTGAAAATGATCTTTTCCAATTCACCAAAGCATGAAAAACACTGGAATACATTTTTGTGGCATTTGGCCAGCAATTCTATACCACCGAATATCTTCAACTGTGGTAAATTCATTTTTCAACTCTGGCTCTAAAATAGGGAAGTCAAAGCCAAATAAAGATCTTCAAAATAAAATAGAAAGGTCTTACTCAAAATAAAGATGATAATTAATTCATCAGCAATCACTGTAACTTTAACAATCAGATTGATCACATCTATGCCGTTTATACACGAAAAAAAAATCCTATTTGCTTCTTACAGACTTCATGCATGTAACAGCAGTAAAATGCTAAATCACCTTTGAAACACAAGGACCGCACGGCTTTCAGCTGAACGGCAATTTGGCTTGGTTCGCTGATTCCTCAGTCCCATTAGGCTATGTATTAGCCTATATTAGGCAGATAGTTTCACCTCCAGTTCTTTAATTTATGAAATCACCCCACTTAGAGGAAATCATAACCTCGGCATCATTTCTAGAGCACTCAATTTTAACCTCCCGAAATATTTGATAGCGCGAGCCCAGTGCGTGTTAAAGAAACTTTGTCCTCGGCAGAAATTGCACATCATCCTTAGAAAATCAACACAGAAGGCGGCTCAACCCTTAAAAATAAAGTCGTAAGATACTTTTTGATGCATTAAAATATTTACATTCCATAACTGTTGGGAAAAACATACATTTATACCATATATCGATAATTGCTAGCGGATTGTAAAAATTTGTCTAAGAAAGTTATAAAACGTATCTCACCTTAAAAGCCACGGGGAGCGTTTTGTTGCATCTCCAATGCGAAGGGAGGACGGAGCACAGAAAGTTGGGACTGTCCGTCCGAACTAGTTCGCCGGCGTGGTCAGCCAGAACGTCCACCACGGACCTGGTTTCAGGTCGCGTCCTCACCGGTCCAGGGGTACCCATGGGCCCAGTCCCGTCTCCAATCTTGCTGCAGGGGAACGACGTCGAAGGCGGTGTAAACCGTCTGGTAGTGGTCGGGTCTACGGGGATATGCATCACAACAGCCGGGTCAGCACTGATCAAGGGGATCTTGGTTATTTCTTCCGCTTGCAAACAGAGGAGATCCCCGTTTCCAATCACTTCTTTGAATTTTTAATTTTTTTTGCCTTTTTATTTTTATCTAAGCTGTCCACTCGACACAATTTTTAAGAACAAGGAAAAGTCCTGTAGTTCTTCCGCGATTGCAGTAGCTCAGAAAGCGCGCACTGCTCGTCTTTCAGTTGCTCCCCAGTCTCTTCGCCCCCAGTTAGCCGAAATACGCACGCGACTGTCTCTCTCGCGGGCCTGCGCGCAGATAAAAACGATGCTCTCAGATACCCGCGCGCCGCACATATACTTCAGCGAGTACCAAACTCGAGATCATCACCTTACTCGATTTTATGTCAAAATGAACGATAAAGTACAGAGGAAACGGCTGATCCCGGTCTCTTTTTTTCGCAGCGGTTTTTGCTGTCGTCAACTTTCCGATGCAAATGTGATGTATGCTTTCGATTTTGCTCGCGATGATTTTGATCACTCAATGTAATCCAAATTCAAATATTTTAAAACGCTCAAAGAGCACGAGTCCTTTGCCTTTCATATAGCTACAAGCTAACGCAGCAGAAAGTTTAACAGTTTAAAAGTCAGCTGTGTGAATCAAACTATACATAATCCATTTTTTTTCTAAGAGTACATTTTAAATAGACGTTGTTCCGATGTTGTCTTTTGTGCCTTGTCTCCGCATTTGCACCACCGATTTACTCCTTGAACGAACTTTTTGTCAAAGTCTTCCTTGGACGCTGTAGCGCACGCAGACATATATGCTATTCAACAACTTCCGTTCGTGTTTCTTTCAAAAATGTTCCAGGTAAAATCGCTCTTTGTATAAACTGAATGTTGCTCTTTTTTGTCTCTTTCTTCCTCGGTGACTAACGCAGATTTGCTGTACGGTGGCAGTCGTTAATGAGTTCCTTATCTGATTATGAAGTCAGCAAGCAAAGATGACTTCGTGAATCGCTCTTGAATGATATCCTCTCTTCCTCACGAGACAAACGTAGGCTGCTTCTCTGTTTTAACTTGATCCGAGATGATATTCCCGTCACAGAGTTTTCAGGAGAAGCTAACAAAGACGCATTCTCTTTCGCCTTGCCTGTCGGTGCTGCGCGAGGGAAAAGTGCAGTAATTTTATTTACTCAAGTGAGTTTAGTTGTTTGGAGGTTGGAGAGTGGCGATGACTTCCACCAATGAGTCGGCTGGGTAGGGCCAGCACTGAGCCAATCAAAGCTTCCAGTTCGCAGGCGAAGTGAAAGCTGAATGTCGCGACCCCTTTTATTTCTGCTCGTTACATTGGTAATAGCTGGGAATGATGCTCACCATCAATTTTCTTATTCGAGTTCTGTGTGGCTTCTATTAGGAAACAATCTGCGAAAGACGGGCGAACGTCTGAGGGGTTTCAACACCAATAATCTCATTCTGTTGGCGAATTATCATGTATTGTCCATCGCCAAGCAATGCTTAGAATGTGCCATTTTCCCGTCATCTCACTATACGAACTGCAGCAGAATCACTGTTTTTGCAGAGTCAAAACAGTCGTTTGTCTGCTCCATTATTACAATTAGACACACGATAGTTATGAACTGTCGGTGATCTTTTTTAATTCAAAACCGAATAGTGACTTGAATTATTTTTGCAATCTCAGTAGTCACTAAAATTTCTGCTCGCTCTCTTCCTCTCTCTCTCTCTCTCTCTCTTCTCTCTCTCTCTCTCTCTCTCTCTCGGACGCATACACACACACACACACACACACACACAATTACATTATATCATGAAGCTGCTTCTTTTGTGACCGCTTTTACGCGTCAAAGTGTAACGCAAAGATATAGGCTAGTTTATTCATGTAAAATTAGAATAGCGGGAGTTGGAGTTAGGAGTGGGGTAAAAATCGGACATCTAAGCGTATGATCCTTTGTACAAAATGGGTTTATATATATATATAGGTCTCCTGTATCCCTCATTGACTTTGCAGTTTGTATATTATGTATACATCTACATATTGGGTGCATATTACATTATTCGTTATATATCAATAAGGAATCCTTATTTGACAAAACTATTTTGTAATTTATACTGATACATTCTGAAATTCGATTTTTGAAATTAATTAATTGTTCTGACGGGCCTATTTTCTTTTTCACAAACACTATGAAATAATAAAATATAATGCAATAATTCTGTTGTTTGCTAGGAGCCATTAGCCACTTAGATAACAATATTTCACTCAGTGAATGTAGTCGCGCGGGGTTCCTCTTTGATGGGCATACTGGACATTAAAAGGTCAAGGAAGCATATTCGTTTGTTTAAAATAGTAATAAAACCCAAACCTGTAACCTCGTCTCTTGCCCAATATTTGATAATTTACTTCCTGTGTATAACAAAGCGCAATTTCCTCTGTTGAACAGAGTCGTCGCATAACATTCTGCGCCACAAATCTTCTATTTAAAATAGATGTGCAAAAAAGTCAATATGTGTAATATTCATAGCATTAGAAACTATGTCAAGCCTGCAAAAAAATACAAAAAAAACGCAGCACATGCAAGTTTGCAGTCGTGCGGACACATTTTAATTCAGCACATGGTAAGATAAACATTTGACTATTTATGTCATGCGGTAGATGTGGCATGATAATAACTGGTTGGATCTGATGGAACTTCATAATTGAATAAACATTTCTGTCACGCGCGAACCACCACGCCCTGTGAACCGGTTCTCCACGCGGGCAATGTTACACTTTGAACACTAGTTGGCGCGTTTGTCGTGTGAAAGACTGATTGAAAATCAGCTCGTGATGCTGAGAAGCCCTGTCAAGAGTGAGCGGGACCACTTGAACTATTCGTATTTTAAACAGCAAAAATGTATGGTCTCAATAAAACTGCATTGAAGTAGATTTATTCGGTGTTTTGGGTCATGCAGGATAGGTGGCATGAGGTAGGCTTAAGTCTTCTCGTATTTCACAATAAAACTTATTTAGGCTAATTTTCATTAAAAGTACACTGTGCTAACTGCTGCACTGTACGAAGTTCTTTTAAAAATGACCTGAAATTCGATAGGCTACTTCTTGCTTTAAATAATTTTCGTTGCAGTGTTTTTAAACACATTTTAAAGGATCAGTTGTTAGAGATATGTCGCTTCTTTTGTTGTACGTTCACAATATTGGTTAAAGTAGGAGTGTATTCGGTAAATAAGCCTTTTATTGGCTTATTTAGACTACAGACAACTTTTTCGGCGTTGAAAAGCAGTTGAAGTACAATGATTGGTATTTAATGACAAGGTGTGGCAGCAGAAATAGGATATACATTTGCCGTGATGAAAATCAAAACTTAAATACAAAATTAATTGTGTTGGGCATGTATATTTCAGTTTAAGTAATTTCTTGATTGTAACCGACCACTAAATGATAATGAAACGACAACTGCCAACATCTGGCTATGCCAAGACGCCAAACTCAATACCAAGAGCAATATTTTTATTTCTGTCATAACGTTTCCAAGTGATGACAGCGTTCGTGGAAACAAGACCTATTAAAAAAAGACATTTTAATCTTACAGCCTACATTCAAAGTGACTCGCGGGAACTATTCCTGAATTCAATCTTTACGACTTTTGCCATCTTAGGTGTCGCACTGATAATTAATATTCTTTCCTGGTTCTGCCTATTCTCGCTTTTGGTATCATTTGGTATCAACGTGTATCATTCATGTAAACGTTCATACATAAACTAGAAATAACACCTGAAATTGCAAGTATAGTGATGTGAAAAACCGTGATGGCAAAATAAATTCAAATAACAAAAAAGTATTTTAGCCTCTCGATTTAATTGACAAGAGTTGGCTGAAATGTTTATTTTATTAATTAACATAAATAATATATAGTATGCGTCTCCATTAACAGAGGTAAAAAAAAAATTAGCCTCTTTTTTTACCGCGGAAAATCTCTCTATAAACATCACCCGATTTTTCGAAATGTGTAACCCCAGAGAAACATGTTTTCTGGATGAGAAGTTAAGAGTAAACACATTTCCCAGACGCGAAGCCGTCGCGCGCGCGGCGAATCAGCATTTTTTTTTTTTCGGCTGCGCACCGAAACCAGACTCTTCGGGCCGCTCTTGAATTTAGACATTTGCGTACACACACAACCTGAGCGCGCCTCCCGACAAGTCAGAATCGGCTATTCGAGCATCCCCTGCGCGGTAGTAAGTCAGCCAGGGCTTCTGTCGCAATACAGGTGAGGAAAATGCCACATATATGTTGAAACTGTGTGCGTGTGTGTGTGTGTGTGTGTGTGTGTGTGTGAGAGAGAGAGAGAGAGAGAGAGAGAGTGCGTGCTCGTTTGCACATGTACACGCGCGTGCACGTGTGTAACCCAGGTGCTACTGTAATTGATGGAGCGGGTATTTGAATGTGGCGCTTCTTCAAACTTCATTCACGAGCCCTGATGCACGTGGAGTCAGTGGTGAGGTGCACGGAGCAAGGCGGTAACCATTTTGAGCATGCCAAATACCACACACCCATGGAGACAAATTATTTAGACAACAAGGCGAGCGCATTAAAATGCGTAAAACTATAACCACTGACAAATTCTCACACGACTGAAGCAGACACGAGAACCGGAGAGCACGAAAAGAATTAGAGCATTTTTAAAATTGAGTAGCTCTATTGATAATTCACTGCTCTTCATTGTCTTAAAAATAATGATATGGCAAACATCTTAGATGTGTTGCAGTCACCCAAAATTAAATTGCACAGTGCCGATCATTTGCAAAAATGTCTCTTTCTGCCGAAATCAAGTTTTCGCTTTAAATGTGACATCAAAATACATAGAACACAAGAAGATCATTTCGAGGGGGAAGAAATAATACCGAGCGGCAAATGTCCGCTTCTGTCTTTAAGCGGAGTGAATCTGAAATGCGCAGGCCAGGTTATCCTCGCGCTGAGACGGAATTCGGGCGGGGCGTGACGAGAGACTTGAGCAACACTTCACGCACCGGGGAGCTGAAAGCGCGCGGTGCGCCGCAATAACACCGCTGGAGGCCTGGCGAAGTCAAAACAGACAAAAACCTTAATCCAACAAGATAATGAGGTATTCGCCGGAGAACGCGTTTACGCCCACCCAAGCCCATATCTACCGTGTACAGCGATTCCCGCGGCAGTGTGCAAGGTAATTGCAGGCTAAGTCCAAGGTAGATCATTCTGTATAGGGCTCGCATATGGCTTGCGTATGGCAACAATACATCAAGCAAATAGGATGCAAATCAAGTAAATAGAAGCCTGTCTATGAACTACAATGCATTACACTCGTCGTGAATTCTTTATAGAAATACAGAGAATTAATTGAATTGAAACCAAATTATCATGGTTCATCTTGCTTTTCGGACGTCCAGGGCAGGAGGCGGTTCTAAATTCTGACTGGAAATGAATATGATAAATACGGGCTTTCTTTTATTTCGCGGAATTAATCTATTGTATTAAAATGTTTGAGGACATTGCGGGTCTTGGCAGAGTATTGACCCTCAATGTCGGCTATTTCTGGTAGCAGAGCTGGGCAGGACAATGACATGTATGATATTTCAGACTGTCATCTGCGCTCTGCCTTTCTTCATTATTAATGCAAAACCGCACGCAAAACGAACCTGCGCGGTTGTAATGCGCGCCCGTCACTTTTAGGCTCCTATATTTCAGCGGCAGTTTCTTGCATTTCAGCCGCACGGACGCGGCGCGCGATCCTCACCATGCTCCGAACGGTCTTTAATGATCCGAGCAGGTCTCGGATGAAATCGATACTGGATGGTTCTGCGATATTCAATACAGTGTTTAGCCCAATGAAAGATTTTCAGTCCTTCATTTAAACAATCGGAATTTACCAGAGTTCAACTTTGCGTCTAAAGAAAAAGGCCCAACTGCATGGTTGCCGTAAATGCCTGAAGGAAAAATGAGCCAAGGCTTAATGCCCGTTTATTTCATCATTCCCAGACCTCAAAAAGCTGAGAAGGATGGCAGTGAAATCTCAAGGATATGTCTGCATTTGGAAGTCTATGTTCCGTTTCGTTTCTCACTGAAAACATTGACCTACTTTTTTTGAAACATATAATCGTATGTATTGAGTAAATTTAGCAATACATTTCATTTTTTTCAGCTCCTTTTTATTTTACTGGCACTAAAAGGACATAAAGACCGCCTCCCAGTGTATAATTCTGCAGGTCACGAAGTACTTGAAACTTGAGGTATGGGGGGGGGGTGAATTTTTTTAGGAGGGTTGTGTGGCTATGAGGCGCGTTTAAACGCGGTTTCATTTTTGATTGCATCCCACAGCCCCCTCCCAGCTTCAGCCCCCAAGAGGCCGGTAAACACCCTTGAGAAAAGGCGGAGTAGGATGAAAGAATAGGAGGGGAGAAGGCATAGCTCGTGTTTTCCCTGTGCGTACGGGAGCAGAGTTAAGGGAGCCACCGAGGCCACCCCAGTCACTGTGACGAGCTGTCATCTGTACCACTTAACTTGGGCTGTGTGTGTGTGTGTGTGTGCGTCTGTGTATTTGTACATGTGTTCGCGCGCGCTTATGATAGGCAAGGAGGGGTAAACCGTCACCCTGGGCTCTAAAATTGAATTAGAAAGAAAATTAGAATTAAAAATGTTGAGAACATGTCTTTCGTTTCGGGGGCCCTCGTTTTTTGACTGTAGTTGAGTGAAGTGCCTGATGCTTCACATTTATTTTATTATACAAACATTCGGTCAAGCTCACCTTTTTGTTTCTAACCACTATTGGATGGGGAGTTAATGTTTATTTTCTCCTTGTCAACACAGATATGTCTAAACTGCGAATTAGTGTTGAGCTACATGAAAAAGAGCTCGATAGCGAGAAGAATTTGTGGATAAATTTAATTTAATCTCATTTTATTTTATTGTATTATTTTGCTTTCATCTCGAAGGGCTGCACAGTGAAGTGCTTCTCTGTCTGGAGGATTTAATCCGGACGCGAAAGTGAATCCCATCGCAGCAGCAGAACCGTAGCGCTATTTTCGGTGTGTACACAGATGTAAGAAGGCAGCTATTAATTTGAGAGGGGGATACGAGGGCAATTAAGAAATAGACCGAAGTTAGCTTATGACATAAGACAAAGACGTCTATCTTTAGCCGGAGCGGCGGTCGTAGGCTTTTCTGTACATTTGCAAATTACAGGGCGAGCATAGCCCGAACCAGCAGCACGCATTCTTTCCGAAATCTGTCTCCTCATATTTCAATTCGGTTTTTTTCACGAAGGGAAAGAGAAAAAAATAAGGAGCAGAACCACGAAAGAGCTAACCATTCTTCAAGATACGCTTCCTCTCAGATTGAATCAATGCTCTCGCCTTTTAAATTTATCAGTAAATGAGGAAAAAATTGCACAAATTGAGTTTGTTGGATCATCATCTAATCCGATTCTTAAAAAAAAATCTTCTCTTGCACAAAGCACAGAGCTTCGTTATGTTTTCAGAAACTGATTGTCTTATGTTATTAAAAGGCTTTTATTCGTAAAAATGCGTACCTCCGATAGAAACTGTCTATTGACCATCATGGTTATAGTTTTTCAATATTTAGAGGTTTTGCATATGAGAATATGTATTTAACTGCTGAACAATGAAACGTTTGTGTAAAACTGACTGCTCTGCTGTGTGTAATATAAGGAGTGGAAATCAAGAGACAGCCGAACAAGTTGGACGGCCAGGGTATAAAATGAAGCAGGCTAACCTATAAACCTAGATGTCAGCACAAGTTATTTTGTGTTCGTTGTTTTCCCTCTCGGATCGTAGGCCCAAAACCGCAAGGCTGAAAACTCATCCTCCGTTTCCATAAAAACAGTAATTTGCGAAAAGTTCAAAGTTGGGCTTCAGCCTTTCCCTGCCATCATTCTAACCAACATAATATTGATGACTGACAGAATGTTAATGCTGATTTATGCCATTTTTATTGCCAATAAGCCTCTTTTTCTCTGCATATGGTAAATCCATCGAATAGATTACTGGGCACGTTATGATTTAAAGTTACGCGGAAAAAAAAAAACATTTCTTTGTGAATCAGCGTGACTCACTTTTTTGTGGACCAAAAAATCCATGCGCGATTTTGTGAATATATTTGTGTGCTCATCAACGTTATTGTTGTTTGATTTTTTTGATTTCTTATTTATGTCTGTTTTGGTTTCAATTCAGTGTTTGTCAGTTTTAGTTTTTCAACACGTTCCAGTTTTCATGTAAGATAGTTTAATGTAGCAACAAACTTGATCTTTTATTTGTCATTTGTCACTTTATGCAAGGTCAAAGGGGAAAAGAAAGCCAAGCGATACTGCCAGTGAGCTCAATGTTTACCTCACAATCCGGAAAGTTCACTACACATGCCAATGAATTCTCTCGAGAAAACAATAATATGTTTATTATTTGCATTTATTTAATCCAGCATGTTATCCTCAAAGTATTCCCAAAGAGCATGAAAACATATCCTCCCCATTACCGATTTAATGTTAGCCATAATGGTAAACGTTATCATCTTTCAGAGTGCGCTGAAGACGAATGACATTTCAGAACTGAATCTGTCCACTTAAGCCATTATCACGCTCAACAAAGAACTGACCACTTTAAGGCTTCAATGATAGCCCACACCCTTAAATCATGTGCTCTAAAATACAGTAGCATCAAAGCAATAAATAAACAATTTTCATTTGTATGTAGTTTGGAGGAATGCAGTTTATTTCAGTCAGAAAAATATTTTCTAAAGATTTAAAAGACATATATGGTTTAGGGTGCTGGTGAACAACTACAAGTGCGTTTAAGGATGTGTGCGAGTGTATATGCATGCGTGTGCGTGTGCGTGCGTGTGTGTGCGTGTGTGCGTGTGTGTGTGTTTCAGAGCAAATAGGCATGCCAGTGCATGTTTGTTTGCAGGGGTTAACATTCCAGAGGTCAGAAATTAACTCTCCGATTATCTTCAGATTGACTAATATGTTTGGGTTTAGGGTCAGTTTGACCTCTGCATGAAACATACAGTAAATTACTGCGATGACTAAATTACTGTAAATGACTGTGTTTCCCAAGTTACTCCATCAGTTACTTCAGGCATTTCTACTGACCATTTTAACAGCCCAGTAAATGAAACACGACTCGTCCTCCCCTTCTGCATCAAGCATTGATTTTACATGACTATTGTGAAATAAATCAGAATGAATGAGGAATATATGAGAAATAAATGTAAACCTGCCCTCAGTACAGCCAAGACAACAAAAAATGATCAAAATAATGGTTTTATGTAACAAAAGAGTTTTAAATCAAAATGACTTTGACACCAATGCATACAACGTGCACAGAACGTGACATTTTTTTCTGGTTAATTCCATGTTCTCCCCATGAGGTTAGGAAACAAATGTTGCAAGAAAAAAGTATGTTAGACGTGTTTCTGAGACCATCAACATTGAATGGGGTCAATCTCACCCAAAAGCAAAAGGAGGGCTAAAAGTCCTGCAGTTTCACAGCTACCCATGAGCTCAGCCGACTTACTTCACTGGCTGAGGGGATAAGCTAATTTGTGAGAACCAGAGGCTACTATCCAGCATTTGGAGAAAAATTGGTTGAGCACATTGCACCATAGACTACACTCAAATTATAAACATTTAACGACATTCACAGGTCCTTTAAACCAAAAATATCAACAATCCACTAAATATGTGAATTTGCACAAAGCAGAAATGTCGGATCTGTTTTTTGAGCCCAGTCTCATCTTAACGTGTCAAACAGTCACACTACCTGACCGTGCGTCAACATACAATGCAAAAGAAGGACTCTGGCATCTTTATTTGACACCAGTCTTAACAGAACCCTACCCCCTAACCCCTAACTGTAAGCGTCAAATAAGGACGCTGAAAGCCTCCTTTTGCATCGTATATTAACGCTTGGTCTGGTAGCGTCACTATATGACAAGTCGGAGTGAGAATGTGTTGGTTTTTCTCAGAACTTTCAGTTTGTGGGTTAGAAGAGACTGGTTCTCATCCCCTCAACTGGCAAATCCAGGAGGCTGGAATTTTTGCTTTGCGAACCCGGATTGGCCACCTCTGCTTGGGTATGTGCACCTGTGTGAGGGTGCTGACGCTCACGTGCACATGGGCATGTGTGCGTGTGTGCGTGCCTGTGTACGTGCACATGCTAATGTGTCTCACCCCCCTCGCCTGCAGACTTCCTCCCCTCTCGTCTCCTGACTCTCTGCACGTAGCGACTCTCACGTCTGCGGTCCCCGCGTGGCGGCCTAAGCCTCGAACCCGAGTTCCACTCTCCCTGTGGCCCCACGCCTGTCCTGCACACCTGCCGGTGGAGGGCTGCAAGCCTGCGTCTGGGCCCAATGATTTTATATCGGGCCTCACACCATGTAGGAGTTTATCTTGGGCCGAACTTATCAGGTCAATATCACCCCCCCCCCCCACCTCCCCAGCCCACAAATTATGGTGCATCTGCTTGAACTCCTTGAGCAACTAAAGTAATCCTGTCAACGATACTACACACACACACACACACACACACGCACACACACACATTCACAGAAAACACCCATAAAGTAAAAACACACAGATGAGCTGGTGGAAGCCTGCTGTTTTTTCTCTCTGCCTCTAGAGGGGGCACCAGAGTATACACTGCAGGGCTGAGTTGTGGAATGTTGCCAAGGTAACAGCTGCATTATGCCACTCAAGGCTTTTTGTCATTGGTCATTTGTCAAAATAGAGCAGGTGAGGCTCTGTATTTGACTGGCTTCTCGTGTAACACTGTGTTAATGAACTAATGTTCAGAATTGACAAACTGCAACAAATGCTCATTAGATGTAGTGAGATAAGAAGGTTTTGTTGATTTATTAGGTTTGGATTTAGGTTAAGCATGTGGTTAAAGTCAGATGAAAGCATGGGGTTAAAAACATGATGGTTAATTTATTAAAAGTGCCATTCCTTAGTAGTGACCATGTAATGACACAGATATCATGCATGCTGTTCCAAGTAATAACATTGTAATTACAGAATTACAAATGGCTGGTTTAGTTTATTGTTGGACATGGTCCGTGTATCACTGTGAGAGGGAAATGGTTAAGCTCACTTGTGCAAAGACGCACACACACACACACACACAAACATGCACATGAACACACAAGTACACAACAAACAAACATATGAAAAACCACACATACACACACATAAAGCAGAAAAATACACACGCTCATGCTCACGCACACATGCACAAACACACAGCCATAGCCACAGACACACACATACACACATACGCGTGCGCGCAAACACACACACACACACACACACACAGGCTATTTTCAGCCCTGAGGTTCTGACAAACTGATGCTAATCCTTTTCGGAGTAATACAGCTTTTGACTCACTCAAACAAAAAAAAAAAATTATATATATATACATTAACTAATAGCATGTCTAATGATTGGTCATGGAATTTTTGTTTTGCACCAGTCATTGGTCATGCTATTCCTTTTGCATGTTGAAAGTTTGTGAACAATTTTTCGGTGAAAGTAAATCAGGTCAGCAGTGTATTGCAGAGTCCTGGCCTAACAATGGTTTACAATCTCACGCCTTATATAGCACAGGCCACAGGGTGCAAACTGCAGGATAAAGGAGGGCATTTGGGTCACGAAGAAACAAGGAAATCAATCCAATCGCTGTTATTTCTGAACTTTCCTACCTTGTCCCCTGAGCCAGTTTTGTTCTGAGAAAGAAAAGAAGAAAGCAAGAAAAGGAACGAACAGAGAGAGGTCAAAGAGGTGTGAATTTGCAAAACAGTTCTTCCCTGCTCCTTCGAACATAACTCTGAAGTTACATAAATAACAGACAGTTACAGAGGAGGCAGAGGCATTTATCCATCACACAGAATGTAGTTCCTCCGAGGCCGATGTTTCCATAAGGAAACCTCTCTTCCATTTTCCAGACGGATTGCAAGCTCTTTAATGACGGTGGAATATGATTGATTTCTGAGTCAAGAGTAAGGAGGAAAAGACAAAAAATGACAGGAGTGCATCTCTGCCGTCCAATGGCAGAACCTAGTAACTCACTTTTATTTGATTTTGAGAAAAAAGCAGAAAATGACCTTCAAGGGTTAAAACTGTTCTTGAGTTGGTGATCCCTACAGAATAATAGTGAACTATAAAACTAACCATCTCCAAATAACCAGGCTTTAATACCAAATAGTTTCATTTTCTGCTTTTTTCTCAAAATCAAATAAAAGCGAGTTACTAGATTTTGCCATTGGACGGCAGATCCCCATGAGGAAGTGTTATCGTGCGGCAGTGCGACTGTGAGACAGTCGCAGGAATCAGGGAAGTAGGGTGAAATCTCTTAGGCAACAAAACAGGAAAGTCAGACCTGTCAGTCGGCATAAGCTTGCACAGATTTCTCTCGGTGAAGCCTGACTTGTTACGACAATGGTTACGATACAGCATCACACAACTGGACTCCATCCCAACGCAGAGGGACCAGTTATGTTCTGCACACTTTTAACCCTGTTGTTTCAAGGAACATGTTCACGCAAAATATAGAATTGAATCACCCAGTAAATATTGGAAGATTTTGAAAGACGATGCCCTGCTAACGGCATTCAGTCCTGCAGGTTTGGACACAAGCGCCAGTGAATTTTAGCCAGGCTGGAGAAATGACAGCATTAGTTACATCTTGATCAGGCAGTCTTTCCAAATCTTAAGTCAGCTTATAATTTGTCATCGTAGTTACACCGATTCACAAATAATTAATCAGACAAACTCTGGCTTACAGTAGCCATATTTTATTGCATTTATAACCTATGTGTGCTTGAGAGTTTCAATGTCCGTGTGACATGGCAAGCCACCCTGATTCCAACAAACATGGCACGCCGCCAACAACGCCTAAATCTGATCTTCCCGACCTGATATAGTGGTTAAAAATGTTTTAAAAAATAAACAAAAATATATTTGAATAGTAGAGGTAACACACTTTTATTAGGCATCCGCTGTACCGAGTGTTTTATTTGCCTTTAAAGGGGAAGTGAGGCATACAATTTCATATCATTGTCAAAAATATTTTAGGGAGAAAAACGTAGAAAACATGAGACAGAATAATTAGAATAATGCTGGTTCAGAGAAACAGTAGCGAGTTTGCATTGCAGTCACGCTCTGTAGGCGATTGTAATGAGCCCAGGGATTTGATCTAACCCTTCTGGGTCAGAGAACGGGTGGAGATCAACCCAATTCGGGTGGAGACGAGATCTGCGGTGAGTTTCAGAAAAAACAGTGTTTCACAGCTCGCGTCGATTACAGGTCCACTCCCAAAACAAGGTCATCCTCCGAACAGCTGCTGCAGGAGGGCTTGGGGAACATCGCATGATTTGAAGAATGGCAACACTCAGCAATCCACAGTGTTTTTCTCTAGATAAAATATCTGACCAATGCCTGTGTGATAAGAGAATGGGGAGGAAGATGTTTGTCTGCATATTGAGTTGTCATTCGTTGCATTTCTGTGGGCTGCCATTACCTGATTGGACAGTATATATTGTTTTAAATTAATGACAGCATCAAACCTGGTGTTTTATGATGAGTAAGTATCACTGATTTAAAGTAAGTTCTTTTTTGAAAAGTTAATTTCCTGTCCCTCCACATGGAGGTCAGGTCCTATGGGATTGTGTGATGAGACACTGAGTCATGTTACAAACTCTCTTGTGAAATCGGTCAAATTAAAGTTTTGTCTAGTGCAGTTCTGCCTTCAAAAACTCCGGAGCCACGTCATCGACAGCAATACAGGATTCTGCAGTTTGGCTCTTATGCATTATATGCTACATTTTAAAACGGTGCACATTTGGTGCAGGGGTTTGCACAAGTATGCAGAAAGGGCCGGTGTGGCTGCAGGCTTTCATTCAAGCTATAGCTGCTGTCCTGACAACTAACCAACCCTTAGAGTCTTTGCTAAAGACCCCGATTGTAGAATGATGTGTGCATCTGATTGGGCGGAATGAGAGCCTGGACTCACACTGGCTGTTTCTGCATAAGGTCGAGAATCACTGGCCTGGTGGTAGAGGCCTGAGACGTTAGTGCTTCGTTACCCCAAACGAAGCCACAGTCAGACCAGCGCAGCTTCTCAGGCTCCTGAGGGCAGCCCCTGTACCCCACGCTGCTCTCGGAGGGAATGAGTCCTGCTCAGACTAACCAACTGTAAGTGACATTGGATAAGAGTTATCTAAATAACAGACTGAATATTGTGATAATTAGGTAATAATGTAATATACAATGCCTTGGCACTAATGCATTATAAGAGATTGATTTATAATGCCTTGGCAGTAATGCATCAAAAAAGTTTGATTTATGATACCTTAGCAGTAATGCATTATAAGAGATTGATTTATAATGCCGTGATGGTAATGCATCATAGGAGATTGATTTACAATGCCTTAGTAGTAATGCATCATGAGAGATTGATTTATAATGCCTTAGTAGTAATGCATCAAAAAGTTTGATTTATAATGCTTGAGTAGTAATGCATCATAAGAGATTGATTTATAAGGCCTTAGTAGTAATGCATCAAAAAGTTTGATTTATAATGCCTTAGTAGTAATGCATCATAAGAGATTGATTTATAAGGCCTCAACAGTAATGCATCAAAAAAGTTTGATTTATAATGCCTTAGTAGTAATGCATCATAAGAGATTGATTTATAAGGCCTCAACAGTAATGCATCAAAAAAGTTTGATTTATAATGCCTTAGTAGTAATGCATCATAAGAGATTGATTTATAAGGCCTCAACAGTAATGCATCAAAAAAGTTTGATTTATAATGCCTCAGTAGTAATGCATCATAAGAGTCTGATTTATAAAGCCTCAGTAGTTTAAGTTTCTGTTTGTCTTGAAACTGGATTTTTCCTGGTTCCATGAGATGAAGTGTGTCTCCAGGACCACGCTGAAGGGTTTGGCCAGCTCAGGGCTTAATGCTGGAATACATGCTCAGCTGTACTCTCCAGATGTGTGACAGCCTCTGGATTTTTGAGTCTTTTGAATGGGGCAAAACAACAATAATAAAAATAATCCAGAGTTTTAGTGTCAGTCTGGGTGAGTGTCAGTGTGTACGTGTGTGTGTGTCTCTGCGTGTGCAACTCTGTCTGTCCCGCAGTGTCAGTGTGTACGTGTGTGTGTGTCTCTGCGTGTGCAACTCTGTCTGTCCCGTAGTGTCAGTGTGTACGTGTGTGTGTGTCTCTGCGTGTGCAACTCTGTCTGTCCCGTAGTGTCAGTGTGTACGTGTGTGTGTGTCTCTGCGTGTGCAACTCTGTCTGTCCCGTAGTGTCAGTGTGTACATGTGTGTGTGTCTCTGCGTGTGCAACTCTGTCTGTCCCGTAGTGTTGGTGTGCACTTGCATGTGTGTGCGCGCGCGTGTGTGTGTGCACGCGTGTGCAATCCTGTCTTTGCCGTAGTGTTTATGAGCATGTGCTTGTTTGTACATGTGTGTGTGTCTCTGTGTGTGCAATTGGTGAGCATGTGCATGTGTGTCTAGTTATGTGTTAATGTATGTGGGTGTATATGTGTGCATGTGTGTGTGTGTGCCCATGTGCGAGCGTGTGTGTGTGTGTGTGTATACATGCGCGTGTGTGTACCTAAACGTGTCCTCTCCCCCCTCAGCCTCAATACCGCCGGAGCTTCTGAAGCCGTTAAGGTGATCTGTAATCTATAGTAATTGCGTGTTTCAGAAAAAAAAAAAAAAAAAACATTTTCAGCCGCCGTAATCGTTACAATATGTTTCCTTCTGATGCCAGTCACACCCCACCCCCCTCATGAAATCCCCCCTATTTTTCGTGATTGTAAATCACAGTCAGTCAAACAGGGAGCGAGAGTCTCCATCAGTATCTCTCCCCACAGTACACTAACAATCCAACTGGGCTAAATCAAATGAAAGACAAGCATGATTATGCTGTTCTCGTGCCGCATATTTTTTGACATGCATTACTGGAGGCCAACAGTATATTTATTTCTTGAATATTGGATGTTTATGCGCTTTCAGTGTCCGTTGTTTTGTATGATTTTCTGACGCCAGATCCAGCGCAATTATTCGGCCGAATCACTCTGAGCCTTTTTCATGTCAGATTCATTTTATTCCAGCGATCAACAATCCCAGCCGGCATTTTAATGTTTATCCACAGGTGAATCAACATTGAATCACCGCTGAATTTAGTTTCGATTTTTAAAAGAAAATGTTGATAATAAAATAAAATGATCTGGATAATAATTTGAAAGGCTGAAATGTATTTTGTATATAGCTGAGGACATTGCGTTGCTCCAACATGTAGATGTTTTAAAAATTTCAACATTGATGTATCAGCATTCTGTTCAAACTAATTAGAAGCATCAGGCATAAAACATTGTTTAGACATTTTTTGAACGATGGAAAAAACTGTCATTATTTCAACCACATTTCAGCTTTGAAGGTCAGTGATATGTCAGCCGGGAATTGCTTGCTTAACCCCTTTGTGCACAATAAAAAAAATTATGCCAAATTTTCCAGTTGTGTATGAGCCTATTTAAGCTTTATAACTCAGTATACGTGTCACATAGACTTTAGAAAATTATTTCAGTGAAGCTAGACATTTAGAAATTCAATGACAGAATTGTTTAGGAATTAAATTTCGGAATTTACAATCACCAGTGTCAATATCTGCGCAAAGGGGTTAACTGACAGCAGATTAGTCAGTCAGGCTTTATTGACAGGTAGCTTTTCATAATGCGTAGAATCACCCCTCAACGATTGTGCATCTTTAAAGAAAAAGTTAGCAATTTTCACTTCAAAAGCAGTTTGTCCACGCTCTAGAACATGTGCTAACCCTTTCAGTATTAAAAAACAGATCAGACACTTGCCAGTGAGGTCCAGTGCTAGAGGTTCTACCAGCTGTCCATATTGATGATGTCATCACCACCACAGTGGCCTTAAAGTTCCATTCAACACTTCCCATTACACATGAACACCTTTATGATGTCACTTTCTGCCAAAAACAACAAAAAAAGTCTCAAATTCAGATGGACACCCATGTTTACTGGCTGTAGCGGTTGTGTGTGCGCATGTGTGTGTATGTCTGCACATTTGTGAGCATGTCTGTTTGTAATAAAACTGAGCCAGCTAGTAAAATTACAAGGACTCTCAAATTCTCAAAACCGTGGACCCGCTGATCAGAGCCGCTGGAAGACGTCCATGCGCAGATCCCGCCGTGTGACGCCGGCTCGCCAGATCAAACGCGGTGCACTTTGAAGAGGGATATCGATTTTAGCTACTGGCGACCTTTCAGATTGCACTACAGCATGCTTGACTGGCAACCCAAGCCCAACGGATTCTGCCAAAATGTGGGCTCACTAATGACATGGATATAGAACAGAAGGGGGTGATGCAACCCCCCCGACTTTTAAAATAAGACTGAAATCTCACTCAAACAGGACTTAATGCTCCCTCAGTCCAGCCAAGGTCTCTTTACAAGAGGCCACAGAACACAAGCATTATTGGACATAATAGGGATCTATTATGATCCATTATGACTCTTGAATTCCTTTTCTCCTCAGAGTCTATTTAGTTTTAAACATTGCATCGTTCCTTCCACAATCTGTCATATTGCAAAACCAAGGGAGAGGTTTTTATTCAGCAATAAGTAGTTCACAAAAAAAAAATAGGAAAAAATAAATGTATGGCCAATATATGAATAAATTTAGCTGCCGCGAGACCGCTAGCTATCCCAGCTAACCACATTTTACCCTAGAAGACAATACCCTATTGTGTTTGGGTATGTGACTCTTCGCCCCTCAAAAAAAACCCTCGAGGCCCCAGATTGTGGGGGGGGGCATGAGTAACGAACAAGCTGCGCTGTCAGTCGCGCTCTCCGGTTCATTTCCCAAAGCCCCGTCTGGAGCAGGAAGGAGGATGGCTGATCCAGGCCACGCCCCCTCATGGCAGGAGCTTTGATGTGGGCCTCTGATTCGCTGCCTCTGATTCTTTCCAGGGTCAAAGGCCACATGCCTCCCAAAAAAATAAGGACATACACAACAATAATATCCCTGAGTGGCACGATGAGGGCTAAACATGACGCCAACGAGCAGCATCAGCTAAAAAACAGCACATACTATAACGAGAATGCTAGTATCATAGGCCTGCAAGGTATGCGTCCATCTTGGTTCCCGACTACCGTTCCTTTGCATGGTAAAGAGTGAAGTTGGTGAAGAACTCTTTTTCAAATCTTTTTCGGGAACGATACGGCACAAAGCGGTTCCAGATAGAAAACGTCACTAATTTATCTGCCTGCTACACTTCAATCAATTAACTGGCAAACATCCGGCCAAAAATATAAAATATATACCATTAAATCCATCACCAACCACTGATCTATTTCTTGAGGACTGTTTGTGATGCATTTTTTTATTTTATTTTATTTTTCCCCCCACAGGACAAAAATAGTTCAACAATCTGTTTTCAGCAGCTCGAATGATAACTGAACTAGTTTTCAATGTTTTCATAAATGGTCCCAAATCAGTTTGGAGACTGAAACTGTAAAATAGGGACAGCCATCTTCTTCTGTGGTGGATGAAGAAGACTTATGGGAGATCTTAGAAACGACTGACCTTCCCACAAGTCAACAAGAAGGAATGTGCCCCCGTGACGTCACGCAGCAACACTGTTAAAACACAGGGCAACATTGCAAATGATAACAGGTCACAGAGAACTATTGTGATGTCACAGAGCAATTTTCCCTGGTTTTTAAGAATTTCAGAATTAGGCGCACTGTACTGTGGCAAATGCAGCTTATGTTTTTCCATACCGAAGGACAATCTTTCCAATCTAACATATGCTTTGCATTAAGTCCTTGATTGATATGTATATATGCAAATAAAATGTCTCCCGTTCAGTTCACGCTCATCAAGAGAAGGTTTTTGCGGCTAAATTGTAGTTCGTTTTTACAGGGCTGTCGTGCGACCAAGTTCTGACGCAACTGTCAAAAACGGTCTGTGAAACGAATCAGTTCAGTTTATCTCTTCCACTTCTCTGGTGCTTTACCTCACTGCAACCCGACTGGCGTCACCACAGAGCCGCACGAGGTGACTGTCTACGCGTCTGGGGCAATACATCCCTTCGTCTCCCTCTATCTGACGTGGGGGTCTTACGGTATCAGACCCTCTGTACTACTTTGAAAGGATTTCAACTGGTTTTGACGCCACCAACAAATTCCCAAAGTCGCATCTAAATCCGGTGTCACTCGCATGCAATTTGTCATGCAGTGTGACAATATTCCGGCAAAGTGCGTTTGATGAGCGGTACGACATTCTAATTGATTTCGGACACGTCCAAAAAAATTATGGCCGGTAGCGTACATTGTGAACAGTGCCTCAGAACGATTTCTATAGACAAGTGCCGACATGACACCAAACGGTGTATTAATACAGTGCCCCAAGCCAT
The DNA here is from genome assembly GCA_029721435.1 of Gymnothorax reevesii. Taxonomy (NCBI): domain Eukaryota; kingdom Metazoa; phylum Chordata; class Actinopteri; order Anguilliformes; family Muraenidae; genus Gymnothorax; species Gymnothorax reevesii. The sequence continues at coordinate 179,703,120 of CM056573.1, forward strand.
GGCAATGCAGTGCAAAATATACCAAATATACCGCACTAATCGGCCAGTAAACCATCTACTCATGGTGGCACAGCGTGAGAGCCATTTTCGGAAGGTGCTCATGCAGTGAGTTCTTTGTCACACACGTAGTGAGGTGATTTTATTGAAAAGTGTGCAGCGTTTTGCCAGTTAAAAATCTGTTACAGAGTAAGCTCAGCTTAATAGCCCACACAACAAGCACACAACGTCTTCTTAAAGTTGTTGCAATATTGCCGCAATGTTTAAACATCGACAAGAGCATTTCAACAACATCGTGGGAAATTCATGTACACACAAATACACACACACCCTAACCCTGACCTTAACCTAACCGTAACCTTATCTCAACCCTAACCTTTACCCCTAACCCTAAAATAGCTCATATTTTTTTTTGTGGGGACCTGAAAATGTCCCCACAAGTATAAATAAATCTGGAATTCAATGTATTGTGGGGACATTTGGTCCCCAGAAGGGTTGGCAAACATGGTATATATACACACACACACACAAACACACACATTCTTTAAGGCCCTAGCCATGTAATGGATTACAAGGGGACTCATATCACTGCTGACATCAATGAACGGGCCGATGTAGCTTTAGTGTGTCAGGACTGGGAACTGAAATGAATGTAATCTTTAGATTCGTGTCAGTCCAGACTTCCACAGCGCGACACACCACCAGCTGTGGGAATATAAAGTTATTCACAGCCGATGGAGGTCATGCCGTGATTGATCTAATCAGAGGCCGTTGGTGTTGAGGGCAGTCAGTAGTCTGGTGGTTGAGGTGCTTGAGTGGGACCCAAATTATTGTGTTTTAACCATCAGTGAAAATCACTGCAGCTTTTGGGATTTCAGTCCCACATTACTGTAGCGGGATTCTGCTAATCTAAGCAATGCACTTTGGATAGAAGCTTCAGCCTAGTAATGGTAGGTAAATTTCCTCCCAGTGCGTCAGTCGCTTAATTAACGGTGAGACATGCGTCGGTTTCGCTCTTTATTTTGGCTTTCTCCTCCTTTTTATTCTGCTACATCAAAGTCGGTCCACATCCTGTCTGCCACCTTCAACAGCAGTGATGGTGCCCAGATAAGACAGTGGCACGGTCCTCGCTTGCAGTGGAACTGACGCTGTTATCGCTTCAATGGCATCTCAACAGGACATACAGAGAGGAAGATTTGAGAGTACATGTGTGTGTGTGTGCGCGTGCAACCATGTGTGTGTGTGTGTGTGTGTGTGTGTGTGTGTGCATGTGCGTGCAACCATGTGTGTGTGTGTGTGTGTGTGTGTGTGAATATTTGTGTGAGTCTGTGCAAGTCTGTGTTTGGATTTCAGTTTTTATGTTTGATGTGAGTGAATGTGTGAGCATTTGGTGCCAATGTATGTGCGTGTGTGCGCGTGCGTGCGTGCGTGCGTGTGTATGACCTGGAATCACTACAGTTCACTCATGTGCATTCTCCACATGAAACAGCCCAGATTCCATAAAGGTGCAATTATGACATCACACACATGCAGTCGTGTTAAACAATACGAGGAGTTTCCATTGCTGTGGGATACTTGCTTGTTTAGAATGCTAATCACTCAGTGTTCTGCGGAATAACTGCATGACTTTGTTCAGCGGCAACACTGAGTCAGCATTCTCGCTCAGAGAAAATGTGAATTCACACCTTAACCCTTCGGTGCCAGCTTTGCCTTCAGCAACCTCACCTTTAACGGGTTGATTGTTCTCAAGCTGTTACCATTCAAGTTCGCTGAATTAAAAATCAGACAATTTATTAACTGAATAATTTACCCCTCTGCTCAGATTTGGACGCTGGCATCCGTAAATTCTGATATTTAAGAGCTAAATAATCCTGTATTTAAATTTCCAAACTTCTTACTTCACAGGAATAATTTTCCACAGTCTCTGTGACACAAATACCGACTTATAAAGGCTTAAACAGGCTCAGCACAACAGGAAAAATTAGCAAAATAAGTATTCTGCACAAAGCGGTTAAAACCAATACATGGATTGTAATGATTAAGAACTAATATTGACAAAGTGATTGATTATTGAATACATTTATATAATAGTAGCGAAATTGTAAGGATGGCAATACTCCAAATAAGTGCAATAAAAAGAGAGTAAATTTTCAGGAACTTCCATCTCTTCCATCTTTAATATTCTTTTTTCTGCAGTGAGAAAAAATCCAAAAACAAGAGATGGATTTTTGACATTTATTTGGATTATGACCATCCTGTCACTCTGCAGTGCGATGTGCCTAACACTATATTCACAATACAGCAAGGACACTTGTCCCTTACTGTATAATAAGAGTCTCGCAAACTAATTTATGCAAATATCCCGCACTTCACGAGGTACACAAGTTCAGAATCTTCAAGAGACATATTGACATTTCATGTCCTCATTTAAAACTTTGTGATGCAGTGTGCAGTAGCCTATTTTACCAATTTTTCATCACAGCAGTTGCTTAGCAGGCAAATGTAAACTGCGACAGGATAAGGTAAATAAGCATTGAAAGGTCAGGTGAGGTTACCAAAGGCCTTTGTTATCGTGAACAGACCGCTACTGATTTATGTATACGCAACATGCTGTTGTTCCTGGAGAAACTATTTTTAAGTATTTAGGTAACAAAGCGTTAAAGATGTTTAGAAATCACAATGTGTTATGGGAATGTTTGAAACGTAACACTCTGAAGCTGATGCAAAGAGCATAACTTGTAACAGACAGCAATAGGACTTCTCGAACTCACATAACCCGTGTTTCCATGAAACGCTCTTGGTATAATGCCCTTAGAATCAATGTGTAACCTGTAACGACCAGTATCTAAATCCTAGATCGAGTTTAGCTTTTCACTGCAGACAGTACTTTTAAATGAAGGGGGGGTCTTCAGCGGATGGTAACGACTGATTCAACCATGTAAGTGGCATGTTAGTGCTTAGTCCTTGTCGAGCAATAGTGAAGATCCCCTCTTGACCAATCAAAGGACTACATGTTTCTAGCTCCATGTTTTAGTATGAGATCAGTGCGCTAGGTACCTCAATGGAGAGGTAACAAAAAAAGTCTTTTTGGTGACTTTTGACAATGGAAACACAAAAATGCCCATTCTGTCTTGTAACAAACTGAACTAAATTGAACCAAACTCTTGCTTAGTGGAAGCGAGGCTATCGTCATGGAATTGAAAAAGAGCATTCCAAAGAACCGACTCCTCAAAGCCTTGAAGATGACGTGTATCAGGAAGAGGGGAGGGGTGGGGTGGGGCAATTAGAAACAAAAAATATTGGGGCGACACCTGTATGGTCAGATAGGCCTTGTTCACGAAGAGAACAGATAACCTACAGTGTTGACCGGAGAAGAGTGGAAATGAAGACTAATTTTTTGTTCGTTAAATCTTTCCCAATTAGTGGCGGAAAAAAATAAATATATAAAAGCCAATACATGTTACCGAATCAAACATGACGACAAAGAAAGTCTCCACTATGAAGTGGCACACGGAAAAAGTTGATTTATTTCGCTCAAATTAACTGAGTTAAGTTCTCTGGATATAAAGAGTCAAGTTCAGAGGTGATAAACTTGACTCTTTTATGTTCACAGACCTTCACTCAGCCAAAGCAATAAAATGAGTTGACTTAGTCAAGTTGAGTGAATGAATCATTTATACAGTGCGGCTAATAGCTGACAGGCCACAGTTTCACATTTCTTCCCACCCCGACCAGTCACAGTCAGTGTAGCGTGGTGTCTGTGCGTGTGCTGTCCGTCTGTCTGAGAGTCAGCTGTTTGTCCCGCTGTGGGAACGCTCTCGAGCCAGACGAACTGACCTCAGACCAGACAGAGAAGGGAGAAAAAAGGGAAAAACTAAAAGACAGAGAGATGAGGAAGCAGAATGCAAAAAGGAAAGAGAAACTGTGCTTGATCTTCGGTTTTGGGGGGAGATCCCAACTTCTAACTGACTCTGTTGAGAAATCAGAGGACCATAGAGTTACACTCGGCCCACGGAATCAACACACCGGGGGTTATTTCAGGTCGCCTCTGCGGGTGGGAACGGTTACTGCCTGACACCATAGATATGCAATTACTAGATCACACACTGTGTGTCTACTGCAGTGTATTTAAATATGCGCACATTTACATATTGGCAGAGTGCCAAATTGTGGCGTATTCCCGTAATGTAAAAAATAAAAAAGCTGACAGAACTTCGAAAAAGTACGGCCACCAGCTTCAAAATATTTTTGATTTTGATCAGCTTCAATTTCCAAAGTTCTTCCAAGTATGATTCTTGCAACTTGAAGGAGCACAAACTCAAAAATGCTAGCTGCCTTACTTTTTTTAAGTTCAGCCAACTTTTAACTTTTTTACAGTGTAAAAGCTAGATAAATAAATGAGCGAATAATTTGGAATTTTCATGCGCATAAAATTAGGTTGTTTACGTCACAAGCGTAATTCCTTCCTGAATGTTAATTTCTCACATCTCAAACTGATTTACACGAACATATTTGTCCGTCTCCGCTCCTCTGGCTGAATGTCGAGGCCTCTCTCCTCCCTCATTAATTCAATTCAGGTGCTTCACTGACATCACATATTTCAAAACGCTTGTTGCCAAAGCAGAGTGAAACAACAAACATAATAACAATAAGGTAACAACTAAGTAGCCAAAAAAAAAACAGCAAAAACAATGATGTTATGAGTGGTAGTAATGCAACATTCATAACTCTCTTCATGTTTTTGTTCTATTTCTGCTTGGGAAAATACATTTAGTGTCCCTAGACTGTATAAGTCGCAAAAAGAAATAAAAAATAAAATAAATATAAATAAAGAAAATACAGGTGTGTTTTCTCTCTGTTCACCAGAATGTATTTCGCTCATTAGACTAATTTTTTTTTTTTTTTGCACCACCAGAAAATTCCATAATTTTTTGACAGAAGGTGATGTATTTTAGTGTCTCTTAGAGAAGGAAGACAAGTTTAACCCCTGGTGTGGCGTTCAGGTCTGTGGGACCTGTTTTCAGTGATTACAACAGAGAAATCATGCAATTAATTATTTCTTTCAACTGAAGACTCATGGGTTTTGGCTCATTTTCCGCGAATAACGTTGCCGAAGAACTCATTTTCACAGAGTGTACATGGGGCTCTCCCTTACACATCCACATCAGTTACATGGAGTTTAGGTCCACTGGATTTCAGGAGAAACAGAACTACAGGAATTGTGGGTGAAAACAAGTGAATGTGGCAAAAATAAAAATAAATAAGGTTTACAATGCATCTTCACTGGGCCTGCTGCTAGTGATTGTGTGTTTGTGTGTGTGTGAGAGAGAGAGACAGAGTGTGTGTGTGTCTGTGTGAGAGTGTGTGTGTATGTGTGTGAGAGAGAGAGTGTGTGTTTGAGTCTGTGTGTGTGTGTGTGTGTGTATGAGTGAGAGAAAGAGAGCGAGAGAGAGAGATAGAGTGTGTGTGTGTGTGTGTGTGTGTGAGTGTGTGCGTGTGTGTGTGTGTGTGTGTGAGTGCTCCATCAAATTTGCTGCACGTTCAACAGATTTTGACAGGACCACCTCTGCCTATTCCAACTCCATTATTGCTAAATGTCCCCAGCATCCCCCCCACCCCAAACCTCACAGCCCACACCCCACACCACCCTGACTGTCCACCACACCCATGAAGCCGGCGTGGGTAACAAACACACAAACGCCACACGCAGGTTAAACGCCCACGAGGCACGTTCCTGTCCGCTTATTTTCAGAATGCATTTCCATGCGTTAGCAACACTGCGCTAAGCAAAAACAACCTGGAGCAGATCTGAGAAACATCGAAACATCTCCGCAGCGACCGGCACAATGTGGTGCCTCTCCAGTCGCGTTATGATCCATATTAATACTGCGAGGAGCGAGGTGACTGTATGGTGACTGTATGTTTACTTATATGCTCTGTAAGACAGGGCCTGCATGTACCTCAGTCGGATTAAAAATGTTCACGTTAAAGAGAAATACTGATGTCGTGAGACCCGCCTGTGCAGATTGATGTTTTTATTTTTACATTTTTGGATAGAAGCAGACATGCTTTTCTCGAATGACTAACACAGACTACGTCTCAGTCTTACTGACAGGGTCTGTGTTGATCTTCCTGAAGTATCAATATTACATAGAGGCAGGGGCCATAAAACATCGCAGGAGTTATGTCACCATAAAAAATTAAAATTTGACGAAACATTAAAAAAAAGGCAACCAGCAGCAAAGAATTTTCAGTTTGCTGAACCTGAAGTCTCAGTGGCTGTATGAACTCATTTTTGAAAGCTTGGAACTCGAAGTACAACCAACTAAAAAATGCTTTACTGCTAGTAGCTTTACTTCTTTAAGTAGTCAACCTTTTATTTTTTGGTGTGCGTGCTTCTGAGGGCTTCAAGAAAAGTCCGTTTAAACCCTTTTTTTCATTTTAGGGCCTCTATTGCCCCATTCCTGCTGGGGTTTCACAGCAAAACAGTTTATTTCATTCTGGGCGATATTGTCACTTTCTCTGGACTTCTGCAGGTCGAAGTTTTTTATGCAACACACATGCTGTGCTTCGCCGTCCTCAGATCGCACACCTGCACCGGGGACGAGGGAACGCGAGTGTCCGTTATGAAAAATTACGATACTTCTACGCTCTATTTATCCTGTTGTCAATGGATGGCATTTTCACCACTATAGAGCAGCATTACTATAGTGATGCTGTAGTTATGCGACAAGAGCAATACAGTTGTGAGGACTGTAGCAAAATTATGGCACCGTTGACTGCGGTAATACTATAGTTATAATGTCATAGCTATAGTACTACTGTAGTTATCCTATGCAAACTTTAATAATGCTACAGTTATGCCAAAAATATATACTATTACTAAGGAATAACTACAGGTAATTTTCTTAAGGGGGAGGGCTCACAGAGAGGCAATTTAAGCCCCGAGTCTCAAATGAGGCTCGCAGTCCATTACATCACATTTACTTTGCAAATGTTTTCATCTGAAGCGATGCACAGTAAGTGCTGGGTCATTGAAACAGCTACTAAAATGGATAAGAGCCGTTACAATTCATATAGAGTGCAAATCAACTAAGTTATGAACACGGTATTAGTCAACTCAGCGATACACCTGCATCAGTAACGCCACATGAGTAATACAGGAAATATGTCAGCGAATTAACTGAGGATTACACATAAAACCAAGCGCGACCAGACAAGAAATAACTAACTGCGAGAGTTTTGATATCTCAGGGGTAGACAATAGACTCCGCTGTCAGACTAAGATGGAGCAGGACCCAATTTGTAGGTCAGGAGCTGCCTGGAGCGACGAGTCTTCAGACTGCTGCAGAAGATCTGCAGAAACTGTGCAGCTCAAATTTCAAAGGGTTTTTCAGATATGTCAGCCATGCGCTATAAATAAGTACACTAAAATGAATGGGTTCTAAAATGGTTCTTTGTCTCATGTTCACAGAGGAACCCCCGTAGGTCTGTATGGAGCCCTCTATCATAGGTTTGAAAGGTGTGAATGCTCTCGGATTCTGTGTAGCCAATGACTGTTGAACTAGATAAGCTGTGGCATACTCTGATGAGTGACAGGGAATATTCTAGAATATTATGTATGTTTTCAAGGGAGAGGCGTGCATAGGTTTTGCTTTTCGCTTGTTCTTTTGTTGCTGCAAGTCCACTCCGCAGCGCATTAGTGTCTAAACTCTGTCAGTGTGACATGATGCACCATTGTAACAGCCGAAGAGTGAACGCAGTTAAGTCCATCTGTTGTGAATTCTGATGTAGCGACTGAAACTGGTGAAGTCAAACAGAGAAAGATTGTGTGTGAGTGTGTGCGCGCGCTCGCACATGCATGTGGGCGTAGATGCATGCATGCAGGATGTTGCTATAGTCAGATGTTAATTACACCCCCTATACCTTGCAGTTAGGCTTGCTTGTTTTTATCGCATACATGGCAATGTGTTATTATTCAGTTGACACCGGGTATCACACATAGACACACACCGGCACACACACACACGCACACATAGAAACACATATCATCCATGCGACACACATCATCAGACTTCTGTGAGGCCAGCGATCAGTAACATTACAAATGCTTTCCACTGCCACTGTGTCGTTAATTAATGGCTGGTTTGGGCGGGACTGCTGGGAAGGGTAATCGATGAGGATGTGGCTTCCAAACGATGCTCTCGTCTGTGTGACTGATGCAGGACAACAAACAAGGGAGTAACTGCTTCAGAATCAGTTACAGCAAAAACAACTATATCACCAAAACAGGACCTCAGCTGGATGCCACAGGAGCCAGTCTATATATGATGCAGCTGCTCTAACTTTCACCAATAATAATAATAATAATGATAATAATCTGTTCTCAATAACTCTCATTTTCACAAGGACGGAAATAAAACGGACCTTTTTCCTGGTGCACTGACTCATTACCACAGATGACAGAGAATAATGCTTGTCTTTACATCCAACAAAACAATGGATCACATGCATTTATTGTAGGCGAATGGAGTACAAGTGATTACTGGAGTATAACGAAGCACATGCGTTAGATGGATGACAATGGAGTACAAGTCGTAACAGCTGGAGAATGGAGCACATTCATTGGGCGTAGGAGAATGATGCACATAGCCGTAGAATGGAGGACTTGCATTAACTGTAGGAGGATGGAACTGATGCGTTAGCGGGAAAATAATGGGTTACGTTCATCAGCAAAAGGAGAATGGATCCCGCATGCACTCGTGAGGAGGCGAATGGAGCACGCAGGCACGAGCGGGAGACACTGAGCTGGCTTCTGACAGACTGCACATATGGACCATATAACGGGAGAGGAGAGACGGGGCCAGAAGTTTTCAGTAATGTGCTGCCAAGATGTACCCTTAAACATTAAACAGAAGAATATGGGCTGCATGCGCACTCCTGAATGGCAATGCAGAGAGACTATTTGACTTAATTCAACACCCTCCTGTTTAGAAAAGCAATAACATTTACATGCTGGAGTCTGAGCGCGAGCTGGCTCCGTGCGTCTGACTGTGCGTGAGACTGCGCGCACGTGCGTGCCCACCCCAATGGAAGAAAATAAAAATAAAAATCAGAAATGCTAAAATCATTTGTCTGAAAGCTATGACTTAACGCAAAACTGACGCTTCGTCGTCTGAATGTTCAAATCCAGTGCAGGAAATACGTTTCAAAACAGTTTAATAAGTGTAGGCCCAACCGAAAATGTTGTGCAACCAACCAAATTTTAACGACGGTTACGGCTCAATGGTTTTTCTATTTCAGAGCCACGTCCTGATGTAATTAAGTAATAATGCTTTCATTATTCAATAAAAACGCAAAGTTTCTCCACAGTCATAAAGGGGAGATATACAGCACGATAAATAAACTCTAAATCGCAAAGGAAATCAGTCAGTAGTGAATTTGTCATGGCGTTTCAGCCAGAGGTTTCTCTCTGTCAAAGAGGCCACAGAACGGAAAAGTCATAAAGCAAAACGAGGTGCTCCCGTTTCGAAGGCTTTTCCGGATAATCCGCAACTTTGTCATTGTGACAGGCCAAAGGAAACGACCCATCGGAACACTGTAACCGTACAGGCCCCGGGCTTTTCCTCAATTAGAGTGGAATAACATAAAATAAAATTGACATGCTAAGCATTTCCATCTCATTATCCAATTACCGAAAATATGTTTAAATGTCTTCATATTTTCCTCCGTGTACGCACGGACGCTCCCGTTCCTGTTTTATTTCCCGCAGCAGACGACTCCCGCATAAAATAGTTCGTCTAGACGTTATAAATTCTGTTGACGTCTCCACTCGTTGTATCGTGACCGTTTCAGCGCCTGCGTCTTTCTCTCACCCCTGCAATTACCGGATTCCGCCCGCGCGGTGCTTCTCACATACGGAAGCGGTATTTCTTTCTCCGGGGTTCCATGTCTCGTGCGGTTAATGGATTTTACATTCATTCAGAATTCTGTCTCCCTCTCCCTGTCTCTCCCAATTCATCTCAACGGTTCGCAAAATTTATGATATCATTTTTTTTTCTTTATTCAGTGAGCCAAACTTTATCTTGTGCAACGTTCATTTTGGAAAGCAGTGATCGAGTTCCCTCACACAAAAACAAAACCCACCCAAATCGACGGCTTCCCAAATATGAACAACATACCACAACACGCAGATGTCTCTCTCTCTCTCTCTCTCTCTCTCTCTGAAAACAAATTAAATCTTGAGTTTTGCAATACTGATGCTGACAACAAATCATGAACTACATATAAATAAACAAATTGATAACTCAACCAGCAAGTCAGCTTCAAAGATGTAAAATACCCCACAGTGTTTGTTATACGACAGAAGAGAGAGAGAGAGAGAGAGAGAGAGAGAGAAAATTGCACATGCAGTCAGAACATTTGGGGAGTAGAACTGGCCATTCAGTCATGCAGACTAACTGCATGTGTCAGTTTTCCAGCGAATCGTGCCATAAACTGTGACTAACCAATGATATACAACACATAGGCAACCGCTAAACCTCATCACTGCATTACATTACTGACACTAAAGACACTCCTACTCAGAGTGCCTGAGTCCCTCCATTAAAAAGGCACTTTAGGTGATAATTACTCTAAATTGTTTTCAGATATTTTCCCTTTACATTACATTAGTTTACATTAGTTTCACACTGAAGAAGACACTTGATACTACCAGATGTCACCATGTTCATTTTGCTGACATGAGAAATGCAACTCTTTATTTGAATGGGAAATCAGGCACATTTCATTTCAATCAACGTTATTCATAACTTTTGATGGATGTAGCTAATCTTTGTCTCTTTTTTTGTCTAATTTAAGCAGCCAAGAGGCGCAGGTCAGATACACTGTTCGGCAGAATGTGCTAAAAGCTAACAAGGAAGTCAAAAGAATCGTCTTTTTTCATGAAGCAAAGCCCACTTAGTAAATGAGCTGTTTTCTGTATTGATTTCATTATTTATTTGCCCTAGCATTGCAAGAAAGAAACTGTGTGTTCAGCTGAGTATGACAAGTCAGAGAAAAACCAAATGATTTACAACAAATCAAGACTAATCATCAGTTTAATTCATGCCTCCTTAATTTTAATCTCCACCTCCGCCTCTGATGTCTAGATCCAACGAGGGAGGCATCTAAATGCAGAAATGTTGGATCAATTTTAAAGGTTGAAAACGTTCTGTGCATTGAGGCTCAATAGAACAGCACCTCTACAATCCAGATGTGCATTACCCCAAATAAAATTACTACCCGGGATGCAAACCCTGAAACACTGAAGTTAAAAGGCTCGGTATCCTGAGTACGCCACGTTGCCCTTGTTGACCAGCATGCTATTTGTCACGTTTTCGCTCTGAAGTCCAAGAGAGGGATATGTAGGGGCGAGGAGAGACACATGACCAGCCCCCCCCCCCCTCCATACACTTCACCCTCCCCCCACTCCACAGCGCCCCCATCCTGTGCAGTAAAAAACATCTGGATGTCCATAGGGCGAGGTGTCACCTGAATACGTGCTGACAGGTCGACGTAAACGCTGCGACGGGTCCGACCAAATGGCCCATATAGCAGCTTAAGGTACTGGCAGGGCTCAGATCAACTCCAGAAACAGCGCCAGGCTTCAATGTGCCCCGTAGATTTTTATAAATATATATAAATACATATATCATTCCAGGGCCAAATTAGAGCCAGGATCTTTCTACTCGGTGGCCGTCATACGCTTTTTATTATTTCTCCTTTTCCGCACTTTTTTTTCAAAACTCTTTTTCTGTCGTCAAAAAACTTTTAATATCTGGTTACAGGGTTTCAGCTGGCTCTGCCAGGCCTGGTGCCGTGGAGACCGGGCCAAAGACGAGAGCAGCCGCCGCAGCGGAGGAGAGCGGGGGAACTTTAATGTTCCACAGCAGTAAAATATTCATTTTGGAAGCGGGGTAAATTCACAGAAGCGCAGCCACATGCGTAGAGTCACACAGACACACGTACGTGCCCGAGCTCGCACACACACGCGAGAACAGAGTCTTGTATAAACAGAATAAAGTCAAGGAAAAGCCCCCAGTTCAGTTTGAAAATAAAAATGACTAAAAGAAATTTCAGCCAATGCCACAGAAAATGTGAGTGTTTCAAACGTTTACATACACCCCTGCACACGCTAGCTCATACATGTTTACGGTCACACTCTTACTGACACTCGCACTCACACACGGTCGCACTCACACACGCGTACGCCCACACATGGGCACACCAAATGTTTGTATAGCTACACTTGTGAGGACACTGTATTGACTTGCATTCATCTCGTGCAGCCATTCCCGAAATCTAACCGTAGCCAAATTATGGGTAACCACAATCCTAACTTTAACCTAAAGACCTGTGCGCAAGAAGTGCCCAGGTCACTAAAAAGCACTTTTGTGATTTTGGGGGTCAAAGTTTTCAAAACATGTGGTAAATATATACACAACATATATAGAATATTACAGTGTTAAAACAGCACATTATATATATATAAATATATATACAAAACCCAAAACCAGTGAAGTTGGCACGTTGTATAAATCGTAAATAAAAACAGAATACAATGATTTGCAAATCCTTTTCAACCTATATTCAATTGAATACACTGCAAAGACAAGTTACTTAATGTTCGAACAGGTAAACTTTGTAATTTTTTGCAAATATTAGCTCATTTGGAATTTGATGCCAGCAACATGTTTGAAAAAAGCTGGCACAAGTGGCAAAAAAGACTGAGTTGAGGAATGCTCATCAAACACTTATTTGGAACATCCCACAGGTGAACGGGCTAATTGGGAACAGGTGGGTGCCATGATTGGGTATAAAAGCAGCTTCCCTGAAATGCTCAGTCATTCACAAACAAGGATGGGGCAAGGGTTGCCACTTAGTGAACAAATGCGTGAGCTGATTGTCGAGCAGTTTAAAAACAACATTCCTCAACGAGCTATTGCAAGAAATTTAGGGATTTCATCATCTACGGTCCGTAATATCGCCAAAAAGTTCAGAGAATCTGGAGAAATCACTGCAAGTAAGCGACAAGGCCGAAAACCAACACTGAATGCCCATGACCTTCAATCTCTCTGGCGGTACTGCATCAAAAACTGACATCAGTGTGTAAAGGACATCACCACATGGGCTCAGGAACACTTCAGAAAACCACTCTCAGTAACTACAGTTCGTCGCTACATCTGCAAGTGCAAGTTAAAACTCTACAATGCAAAGCGAAAGCCATTTATCAACAGCACCCAGAAACACCGCCGGCTTCGCTGGGCCCAAGCTCATCTAAGATGGACTGAAGCTAAGTGGAAAAGTGTTCTGTGGTCTGACGAGTCCACATTTCAAATTGTTTTTAGAAACTGTGGACGTCGTGTCCTCTGGACCAAAGAGGAAAAGAACCATCCGGACTGTTATAGGCGCAAAGCTCAAAAGCCAGCATCTGTGATGGTATGGGGGTGTATTAGTGCCCAAGGCTTGGGCAACTTACACATATGTGAAGGCACCATTAATGCTGAAAGGTACATACAGGTTTTGGATCAACATATGTTGCCATCCAAGCAACGGCCTTTTCATGGACGCCCCAGCTTATTTCAGCAAGACAATGCCAAGCCACATTCTGCACGTGTTACAACAGCATGGCTCCGTAGTAAAAGAATGCGGATACTAGACTGGCCTGCCTGTAGTCCAGACCTGTCTCCCATTGAAAATGTGTGGTGCATTATGAAGCGTAAAATACGACAAAGGAGACCCCGGACTGTTGAACAACTTAAGCTGTATATCAAGCAAGAATGGGAAAGAGTTCCACCAGAAAAGCTTCAAAAATTGGTCTCCTCAGTTCCCAAATGTTTACCGAGTGTCGTTAAAAGGAAAGGCGATGTAACACAGTGGTAAAAAGGCCCCATGCCAACTTTTTTGCAATGTGTTGCTGCCTTTAAATTCTAAGTTAATGATTACTTACAAAAAAAAAAAAGTTTCTCAGTTTGAACATTAAACATCTTGTCTTTGCAGTGTATTCAATTGAATATAAGTTGAAAAGGATTTGCAAAGCATTGTTTTCTGTTTTTATCAACGATTTACATAACGTGCCAACTTCACTGGTTTTGTATATATATATCTGCAAAATGTTTTGAAAGCTTACCCTAAAATCACAAAAGAGTTATTTAGGTACTTCTTGCACAAAGGTCTTCAATTAGCCATAATCCTCCATGAGGACAACTGAAAATGTTCTCACATTCCTAGATGTCCTCACGAGATTTGCGGTTTCTCAGGAGTTGGTTCTCACATATATAGCTATATAAGCCCCTGCGCATGCACACACACACACACACACACACACACATAAATATCACCAATTATGCACCACCATCCCTTACCAACAAAAGAGCAGTAGTCCCACAAGACACAGAAAAAAGCCACCGCAGCAGCAACCGCTAATCTGTTCGCATGGATCCCTAAAGAGCTGCGGGACAATGACCCACAGAGTCTAGGCTGTGAGATGACTGGTTCAAAATGCTCAGCACCTGGAACTAAAGTCCAAGCATGCAAGACAAAAACAGGGCCATAGCTCACGCCCTGAAAGGCTTGATGCAGCCCGCCACTGGAGATGGCTAACGATATTTCCTCTCAGAAGTAGAGCTAAGAATCCCTTGCCATGCACCACTTAGATGGTTAACAAACACTTCTTGTGTGCCCAGAGAGAGCAGGTTTGATTTCAAGATTTGACAGTGCTGTTGTACTATTGAACTTTAGGCCTACCTGCGTGGGGGGCTAACGCAGCTCTTGCGTGGCGCATAGACAACAAAGCTTTCCTCGATGTGGGGCTAACATGGTTTTAGATTGCATGCAGCTGATGGAGCTCTTGCTCAGCACACAAGAAACAAGGTTTCCCTTGATTAGTGGCAAGCATGACTCTCTATGGCATGTGGCTAACGCAGCTGTTGTCCAGCGCCCGGATAAGAAGGCTTTCCTTTACGAGCAGCTAACTTTGGATCTTGGCAGGTAGCTAACACAACCTCGCTGCTAGCACGGCTGTCATTGCGCAAATAGGGTGCAGCCGACGCTGCTTTCAGCCATGTGCGGCAAAACATTGCAATGCTCGGCGCACAGCGGATTCGGTTCTCAGTCGCGTTCAGCTATCGCGGCGCGCTCTAGTGAGCCGTTGGGAGTCGGGCAGGTGTAACCTCATTGCGGTGAGGGAGAGCAGCGGCAGGCGCGCAGGGTCTGCATCAGATTAGAGACAGGCTGGCTGTCTGTCTAGCGCCTTTCAGCTCTGCTGCCGTCGCAAAAAAAAACGGCATTTCCGAACTGTTAGGGACGTTATTATTTTTTTTCTGCTTTTTTGTGTTGTAGGATGTCTGTCTTTGACGTTAGAGAATCGATGAGTTATAAACTTCACCACCCCTACCCCCAACGCTCTTCTTTCTGCCGCTTCAGACTAAAAAAGAAGAAGGGGGGAAAAAAAAACTTGCGATGAATCACACCGTCGTTTCTCACGAATGCAGCTCTCTCACTTCTAAAAAGACGGCCTGTGAAACTCCAGAGAGACAGAGGTAATGCGCACGCTTTCTTTTTAAATGCAGCACTCCGTGCCTTTCTCAGGAAATGCAATGCAGAGGAGCGAACGTGAAGTCGCAGATATTTGCGTTCAGTGGAAGAGCGTTTCTCACGATTGCGGAAAATATGAAGACGCATGGAGACCAATATAAAGACCCTGCATATAATCAGTACCTGTGAAACTGTTGGCCAAGATCAAGTATTGCCCACATATTTAGAGCACAATTTGCTGAAATGAAATGTTTGGGAAAAAATTGAAATTACTATATATGTCAGTAGCCTACATTCTGTAATCTTCTTTTTTATTGCTGTTCCGAACAATATAAACTATCATCTGTTTGCGGTAAATAGTTTGTCATCTGTCACTGTTAGATTTCATTTAACATAAGAAGTGCTGTTCTTTTTTTTTTTTTTTTTTGGTGAATTTACTCTGAACTGCAGTTCTCTGAATAATCCTTCATGTTTGCCTCATTATATTCAAAGATACTGTATGGACAAAAATGTATTGAACAAATACAAATGATGAACAACTAATGGTAGGTTGTGATGTTTTGTCACTGATGATGAAATACTTCTCCCTGAAGTGATATGAATCTTTTGTCACTAAATATTGAAATGGGACAATTTGGCTCATATTAAAGATAAGGGTTCAAATGGTTCTCAATGTGTTTCTAAGTAATGCATTCAAGGACTGCAAAAGGAGGTACTGATATTTCTGCTCAGTGCTTGAATATGCCTAAATGTAAATAATAATGTAATGTAATAAATGTAATAATAATAATAATAATTATTATTATTATTATTATGTGATAAATCCTATATTCCTTATTCCCATATACCAGAAAACCTATAACAAAGATATGAAAGACCATTAATTTAGTCAAATGATTTTTCACCATAACCCTTTCTAATAAGTTTACTAACATATTGTGCATGCCATGTATTATGGAGTTATTTTGCATGCTAACTTAAAAAACAAGAGAAACCATTTACTCAAGTCAAACCAGAAAATAATTCCTCAGCTTACTCCAATTTTTAAAGTTTTCATTTTGTCTAAAAAAAGTAGAAACATTTCAGCAAACTATAAATGGCCCATGTTATGCAATTTTCTTTGCAGGCCACTGATATATTTGTCTTACATTCCACAGGTTTTAACTGAAACGGTCTCAGTTTGACAGTTCTGGCTCTCTTGGCGGTGGGTACATGGTTTGCATGGCTCCTGCTTGTAAGAGTGTTAAATGTGCTCTGCGGATTCATTAGCAATTTTCCGCTCTGTTTGCCGCTGTTTTATGGCAGTTTTTCCTGGTTAAAAAAAAAAAAACCTGATAAAACTCTCTTTCTCAGGGTATTTTGCTCATGGCTTCCTGAGCCAGCGAAGGCTGTAAATTTCACCCGCCTTTTTTGCGGTCAAAGAAGAAGACATCGTCGTCTTGGAAACTGTTCGTATGAGTACGCGGTGTAACGTCAGGCGTCTGTTGCGTGGGGTTAATTCGTTATTCTGCCGTCTGTTCAGGGAGAGCGAAGGAGAGAAGGGAAATGCAGGAAGACGTGACGATGCCGGCGTTTTTTCCTTCGCTGGAGCTTCCTGTGTCAGCCTGTCAAAGCAGATCTGGTCCTATCGCGGCCCGTCAGAAGCCTTGTTCTCACGCAAAGAAGATGTCAAAACTGACAAGAGCTCTTCGGAGAGCTCTAGAATATTATTGTTGTCGTTTTTGTTGTTATCATTGTCGTTGTTTTGTTATTCAAAGTGTCGGCGGCAGCGTTCGAGAACTCTGCAGCACTCAGTCGGCAGTCGCAATCCATACGTCAGCACTAGAATGTTCGGTTAAGAAAGTTCTGATCAAAATTTGTTTACCTCAGACCTTGAGGAGAATTAGCTTAGCTCTACCACCAGCCCCACGTACCAACGTCAAACTATTTCCTGCATATCCCGCGACTCTCAGTCTCCAAAAATGTTGTACTTGGATCACGCATACCCCAACCGCTACCTCCCACTCCAGCATAAAAATAATTTCAAGCTTGCCTTAAAATCAGTTTTTTTTACAAAAGTTTTTGTAAGTATAAAATCTGGTGGGTCGAAATTTTTGGGGGTTCTTCTCAGTGTGATCGCACCCCAATGCCTGGTTGGCATTCTGAACTCCGCAGGGGGGGAATATTTCGTTTGAAACCCATTCAAACGCATACGGGGCCTCAGAGCAGATCAGCACCAGATCTCACGGGAGCCGACGCCGGGCCGAGAACGCTGCCTCGCCGGAGCCCGTTTTTGTTTTGGTTCCCGATTACTCCCTCAGTCTGAGCTCGTTAAAAATAATTGGGACCAAACTTAAAATGAGCGCCACCAAACTGCTTCCAATCGCCCGTCTCTCTTTCAATGCCCGCGTCAACTGTGCGGGGATTAAAAACAAAAAAAAAAACAACAGAAAAACAAAACATAAACCGCGCTACAGCCGGAAATGTTCATCGAAGCCAGTGACTTCAGTCTATGGACCACCGTGACTGTATTCGCCTGGTATTTGTCCTCTGGCTATTTCGCAAAGCGTTTCACTGACAGCCATGCAAATAGAGTTTAATTTAATTGAACCTATGTGTACCCCGCATCACCATCACGCACTTGAGGTTGCCATGGAAACCAACCACGCTGGCACTGGGAGGGGTGCCCCGCCCCTGCTGTTTGATTGTAGAAATCCCTAAAACAAAACATCACCCCAATCCTCCGCAACAACGTTTGCGGCGATTAAAGAGTTAAAACGCGGGCACTGCATCTCCTTGTGTTCCCGTAAACAGCTGGCTTGTCCCTCCCTATTTCAGCCACGTGAAAAAGCCCAGCTCCTGCCGGTGGCTTGTGGTGAGCTTCCCATAATGGGAGCGCCGTATCAACAATTCATAATTCCTGAGGCCTGGATCTGCCGGGAACGCCTGGTTCCTCCTCCGCCTCGACACCAACACACCCCCTCCCCTCTTCCCCCTCAACCCACGGGCCCCCCTCCCTCCCCAAACCGCCCTCCCGAAATACACCAGACCTCCAAACCGGAGCCCACCGCGGCACGCCACCTTCAAACTTCTATTTAAGACCTAACCCCACTGATCGCAACACCCGACTCTCCCCCGTGCATCCAAACCCATCCCCAAATCAAACCCTTGGAGGGCAGAAGACAAGGTGCAGTCAAGGCAGCCTGGGCCAGAGACGCCTTCCTGCGGTAACCCTGACCACCGTCGGTTACTTATCTCTCTCTCTGAGAGCCTCCGTGGGAAAGAAGGGAAGAGAGAACGAGAGAGAGAGAGAGACGGAGAGAGAGAGACGATTTGAGTGCGGCAATACCTCGCAGCAATCCGGAGGTGTACGTGGTGAAGGAGTCGAAGATGCTGTTGGACGCCATGCCCACTTAGGGTCGACCTCTCTGCTTTTTCGGGCAAGTCGTCCCTCCCTGGGTCTTCAACACACGGCCCTCGCCCTTCGCCCAAGCGCTGTTCCACACTTCGATAGAAACGGGAACAAGAGAGGAGACATTGGAGCTTGTTCTTTTTTTTTTTTCCGCGACCCAAGAATTTGGGTTTCTCGAGCACCGCAGGAATCTGTGGCCACAGGCTCGTGGAGACGAGAGCGGAGGAGCGTATGCTCCTTGCATCAGGAGGGCGAGAAGGAGAGAGGGAGAGAGTGAGAAGGGGAGAGAGAGAGATGGACAGAAGGAGGGATGTGGGATGTTGTAGCTACGCCGCGCAGCGAGCGCCTTGCAGAACCATGAGCGACGGAGGCAGGAGGAACCGAGAACTGGACTCACCCAGCGAGCGGCGCCTCGGTGCTCGGGCCCGGGCCGGGACAGACGCTGCGCTTCTTTTGGGGGTTTTGAGGTTCAGGTGGCTCCCCTCGCCTGGTCCTGTTTGAGGTCTCGGTGGCGGTAAACGCGAAGGCCTGTGGGGAACATCGACGAGACGCCAGAGACCCTGGGCTACTGAGTCCGCCCGCGTCGAGAGGTTCCTCCTGCTGACTGGTGGTGAACGAGTCACATGTCCCCTGAGGTCACTATTCTCTCCCTCCCTCCCGGCCTCCTCTCTCTCTCTCTCTCTCTCTCTCTCTCTCGCTTTCTCTCTCTCGCTCTCTGCACCCACTTACTCTCCTTCTGTCAGCATCTGTCTCCTCAGCTCTCTTTCTTTCTGCAACTCTTCATTCTCATTGGTTATGAAATGTTTTGGGCCTCTCTCTCTCTCTCTCTCTCTCTCTCTCTCTCTAATGTTGCGGCCTGCTCTGCACGAGGAAACTTTTGAGTGGTGACAAAACAAAGTTGAAGAGGCTTGAAACGCTCAAACTTGCAGTAAATGTGAGGAATGAGTGAAAGAAAGAGAGAGAGAGACAGAGAGTGTGTGAGGGCGAGAGAGAGGGATGGAGGGGTGGAGGGAGAGAGGGAGTGGGAGGTGTGAGAGGTGGAGAGCTGTTTTTTGGGGTTTGCTGCTCGAATTAAGAGCGGGGAACATGAGATGAAGCTGAGAGGCACCAACAGTGTGTGCGTGTGTGTGTGTGTGCGTGTGTGTGTGTGTTTGTTTGTGCACGCCTCTGACTCAGTGCGCATCTGTGTTCGTAAGCACCGGTGGTTTTGGGTCTGCAAACCAACTCTCCTCCCTCACTCACCACTTGATACTATCACAGTCATTGCCTTATTTGAAGCACCAGCGCCTGCCCTCATATTCAGTAAAAACTCTTTCTCTCCCTCAGTCCCTCTCTCTCTCTGCCACTCCATTCCTCATGACCTTCGTCGCTCAAACCTGGCCCCCGAAGCCACTCGAAATTAGCCCCTCAAGCAAACGATCCCCTCTGGGCGTGTCTGACCGGGGACTGTCACAGGTTCAGAAATTCATTGTCGCCATCGCAGATCTTAGCCGAACATTATAATGCTGATGCAGTCCTCACCACTGAGAACTCACAGCAACTGAGACTTGAAAATTAGGACTATTTTTATTTTTCGGCTGGAGTTTCAGCCAAATGAGAATGAGGATTTCTGTGCCCGTAAAATGTATTTATTTATTTACAGATGTGACAGACCTGGGTAAAATATATTGTGTAGCCCTTAATTATCTTAAAAGGTGTGTTGCCTTTTGACATAATTTGATTTCATTCTGAATCTTGAGAAAGGTTTTGAAGTCTTTCTCAAAGTAAATACAACGTATTAATCTAACTTCATTTTTCTGGGGGCTCAGAATATTGAGTATTTTGTTTTTTTTTATACGTATATTTATTTCTTATGTATTCAGAATATTATTAGCTTGTTTGTTACAGTTCACTCATGTTTTTGTTCATATTACCTAGATTACCTACAAAAGTAAAATGGTACTGATATACTGAGAATATCCTGTGATTTTAGACGGCTCTTTGAATCGCAGGATAGTTTCCCAAATGTTCGAATCAGTAAGAAGCTACAATAATCCATAAATACACAGGCTATTTTTATTCAAATTTTCAACCAAAGGTAGTATAATGAAGCTAATTTGTGCAGTCTAGGGCGGAAACCCACGAGTGAAGCATATCGAAGGGAACTTCCACTGTAGTGTTGGGAGTTTGCTTTCAGAACCATATGACTGTCTGTGTAGAACAGAAATGCGATGCTCAGCAGTTAGAAATCTTAAACTAATCAAAATAGCCATTGTTTCCCATATTTTCACCAAAGCAAATGATGTCTCCTTACTTCCCATCCGTAAATGCTTCTCATGTCTGGGTGCTCAGAACCTTTTGACCGACGGAGGACGTGTTTCGCCAAAGTCTGTTTCTCGCTGCTTATTATCTTCTTTGTAACAAGGACAGTCGCCCTGCATTCATCAATCCTCTTGAGAGCTGGGGCACAGATCCCAGGTCAGTTTCCCTTGCACACCTCCCCTTAACATCTGCAGCGAGCCGAACAGCCAAAACTGATCCCTGATCAGCCCTTGGATAGCTTTTGTGAATTGAGGCCTGTCATTGTGTTTCTGGTACTTGCAAAGCGAGGAGAGATATAGTAGTGTGCGGTAACTAATACATGCCACCACTTTTGTCTAAATAGGGTCCTCATACATTACATGTCTAAAATTTTTAGTGAAAAAATATTAAGTACAATTGCAAGCAATGAAAAAGAATCACTCCCACAAGTATATTGAAGTAAAAATATAGGTAATAACCAAAAATACAGAAAACACCCATTTTTCATAACAATTGAAGCACCTATTACTAAAACCCCATAAGTCACACTTGACTTGACTTGACTTGACTTGTGGGGTTTTATTAATCAGTGCTTCAATTGAAAGGTGTCACAAATTTAATTTTTTGACTTTTGTATGTTTGAAGGCTCATTCCATGATTATTGAGGTTGAAAAATTGGTTTAAACTGGTTTGAGTCAACATTATTCTGCAAAATTACCTCTGATGATAAATTGTCCCAGTAATATAGGGTGACGTGAACTTTGAGCAGTGTCACAGTGTTAAACACGACGATAAGAGCTCTCTGAGATTCGTAGCTGCATTGTGGCCTTTCCTGATGCTGAGGATGTTAAATGCTTCCATGGCGCTACAAGAAACGTCATCAATCGTTTCAAAGAGCCTGGTTTGCTGAGAACTTGAGGCAATAGAGAAGCAGAACAGAAAGTGGTTCTGATGTTCGCTATCTGTGTTTGACCAGTGGACAAAAGAGAGCATTACAACTCCGTCATGATATTAATAGCGCCAGAAGTGAAGAGATTAAAGTATCAAGATCTACTATT